>LPNX010234511.1:0-87522 GCA_001517045.1 Pseudotsuga menziesii | reverse complement strand
ATATATATATATATATATATATATATATATATATATATATATATATCAATTAAGTATCAAAACGAAGGAAATCAAAGCATATATAGATCTTCACTCAAAACACAGGCAGTTAAAAACATTATCGATCTTGACCAAATCGCAAGCCACAAAGACATTTCTAGATATGTACTCAAAATGTAGGAAGTGTCACATATAACATACAGATATGAAAACACAAGCATCAAGGGTTTAAATCCAATATACAAAATTAAATGTAAAACGCAGGAACTTGTCACATCCCTACCCTTCTACCGACGAGAGGAAGCGACCATAATGCTAACATTCCAGGAAAACTAAGCCCCATAAACACAATATAAAATGCATTGGAAATAAACATACATAGATGCATAAATTACTATCAAACATCAGAAACCATTTCACTCATTCACAACATTTAACATGTTCATATGGATTCATAAAACAAAAACAGTTGCAAGGATTTAAACACAATAATACTTATCTTAGAAGAATCTTGTCCCGCAACCTGCTACATCGCTACAATGTTCCACCGAACCATAGGCCGGTGTGCTCATCAATCTCTCAGCAACACTACCACCCCCGATTTGGGCATGATTCCACAAGGAATAAGGGGAAACTAGCAAGATTACATGTAGCCAAGGACACACAAAACTTAGCCAAGCCAACACAATTGGGTTTATCAGGCTAACAGGGAGCTATAAAGGTTGGCTGCTAAGCTAGTGATATTAATCCAAGAGCTATGGAAACCTACACCAAAACTACCCTGACTTCTAAGACATCCACACACACACCCAACACAAGGAAGCATCCCCTTATCTGCTATGCAGTCCCTCATGTCATGCCTTCCCTTCCAATGCTATTTAGGGGGTGTAGATAAAAAATTCATCCCTCTGTCTCTATTTGTGAGGGTCCTACACATACTAGGTTTATCAAGTAGGCTCAGACCCCATTTCTACTCCAAAAATAGTTCAACAAAAATAGCAGAGGCATACACAATAATTTCCAGATCCGGGATTGATGAAAATTGACTTGGGAGCCAAAAATGAATTTGCAGATGGGTAAAACAACCCCCTTAGCAGCAATTCGAGTTCCAGATTCATTTATGTACCTAACGTGACTAAAACAAACTCAATTGGCACCCAAAATTCATGACTATGTTCCCCCCATTGGTTGTGCAACTCTGAAACACGAAATTCCCCAACCATGGAGAGGTGGAAACAACACAAAAACTCCCAGGAGTGATCCCAACCACTGAACATTAACAAAAACACTTCCCAGCCCTAGGAAAAATGCAGAACACGATAGAGAACATGAATGGTGAATGCCAGGAGCTCCAAAATCATGGGGAAGACCAAAGACATGAATTCCTCCAGGAATGGGTAGCATTTTTGGGCAATAACTTTTCCCATAAGTCAAAATTGTATTTCCCAAAACTGATAGCTTCCCAAATTCGAATTTGGGTTGTTATACCTTGCCAATCCCATGCAATAACCAACTCAACCAACTTCTAGCAGTAATAAATGATTGGATGAATAAGACAAGAAAGGTAGTTGACAGTTTTGATGGGTTCTCCCTTTGACATTTGGCTTTTCCCCATTGGCCCCAAAGGTTTGAATATCTCCCCCCCCTATCCTTAGGAAATCATGCCCCCATCTCTTTATTTGTTGCATTGAAATAGTTGGTTTTGGGTTTTTAATTAAATTGCATATTTACATGATGTTCAAAATTATAATGTGTTAGCTAGCACAAAATACCATCGGCAATGAGTTTAACCGTCGAAACATAAAAACGATAATCCATGGTGGGGATTTTTGCTATAGCTCCACACCATGATTAACTACAATATATACATCATATACATTTAATGCAAATAGGGTCAAAAATGGGGTGTTACATTCCCCTCCCCCTTCAATAGCAATGTCCTCAGTTCTTTACAAAATTGAACAAAAATGCTACACTGGAATTGCCTTAGTGTTTCGTAGAATTGAACAAAAATGGATTTGCCAATCACATGGAATTCTCCAGCTCCCATTGTTATCCACCTGAATGGCACCTCTCCGTCCGAGTGCTGACATCCCTCATGTTGGCACACAAAAGGACATCTATGGATTGAGGGTTACCCAAAACACTATAGATGGGCTTATTATGAACTACATTCATCAGCCATCCAGCTAGTTATTTTTACCCTTTAGCTATGTCAAGTCATATACGCGACTCTATATATATGCAACTCGCGTGTTGTACGCGAGTGTCGGTTGTTGCATGTCGTGTATAGATGTGTAAATGGGTTACCCTTAGAGCAACTCGCAGGTCATACGCGAGTTGCTAGTATTGATACCCGAGTATATGTCCCTTTGACATTAAAAATAAAAACACGCGATTACTTGAGATTAGTTAAGCACTTAACCTTAATTATATTAACTGTCTCAACCTCCTCAACCTTCAAAACTACCTTATTTCACCCAGTATAGATACAGGCCTTGGGGAGGGTGTTTGGTACATACACTTGGAGAGCAAAGTTATGCTGGTGGAGTTTATACAGAAGTCTTTGGAGCAGTGGAACTCAGAATCCTTTGGTTGCAAAGGATTCATTGTCTCATGTGTTGGGTTGTAATATGAACTCTTTCATTATTGTTAATAAAGAGAATCCTTCTTCCATATGTGTCTTGAATGTATCTCATGTATTGTGGTTTGATAAATGTCTATGTTTCAGCATGCTGTATATGATTTATCTAACCTATTTATATATATGAATCATCTTGTATTTGAAAGATTAATCCTTGACAGGTGAAGGAGAAGCATCCCTGAAGACCTTGGAGGAGAAGCAGAGCAAAAGAGGACAAGCTAGGATCAACCGTCGTGTATCGGGTGAGTCTTTCCTATTCTCCTATTTCCTTTACTGCACTCTAGATTCAATTGCCTGCAAGTTTATTGAGTATGTTGGTAACCCCAGACCTTCAGTTATAAGGTGTTGATTCCTGTACAACAGAAATGGAAACTCCGCTGGGGAGCCCAAACTGCTATAGGTTGTTTCTGTCACCTCTAACCAATATTTACTTTGAAGGTTGTGTGTGGTCTTTTATCTTGGTCATACTTGTCACAGTGTTTGAAAGTCTTGTGGATTTTTCTTGTTTTTTGAGAATTTTTTTTTACCTTTACGCGGGTTGCGCTTCTGCACAGTCGCGTACAGAGGCCTCCATACGCGGGTTTCTCTCTTGGATAGTCATGTACAGTACACAAGTTTCCCTTCTATACAGTCGTGTACAAGCCTGGAAATAGGTATTTTTAGGATTGGGTTTGCTTGTCCCTCTCTTTGTGTAATTCCTGTTTATGAGTTGATTTTCTTGACGAATACTGTGTTGTTTGTCTAAAATCCTTTGGTGACCACACTTTGTGCTTTTTTGAAAGCCCTTCAGTTTCTTTTGCTTGGATTATTTTTTGTTTGCATGCTGAAGTAGCTTGGCCTGTTTGGGTTGTAGGGTGAAGTGTCTCTATCCAGATCAGTGATCAGGGTCTTGGGCTTTGTTTTTCCAGTCTGTCTTTTGACAGTAGTTGGTTGTCACTTGCCTTTATAAGTTTACAGTGATTTTTGTCATTGTGTGCACCCAAGCTAGGGTTCCTAGTCTCCTCTTGTCGGTTGTTTCTTAGTTATGTTAGCCTGTTTTACTTCAGTTTGTTGGTATTATATAGTTTATTAGATCCAAGTTTACTCAAGTATAGTGCATTTTAGGTGCATGGTAGAGTTTGGGCATTTTTAAAAGTGAAAGAAAGACATTGTCAAGCTTTTGGCATTTTACTTTTGCATTAGTGTTTATTTCAGTTTAAAAATATAATTTCAAAAGCTACAGAAAATATAGGTTTAGTTTCTTTTATTGTTTGCATTCAGTTCATCAATATATATTTACAAAAAAGAAAAGAAGTTTGCTTAAATAGTGGTAATTTGCTTTGAAAAATACACCTTTACTTTTATTTATTTCTTATTGAGTAAAAAAATAACATAAGTACATCACTCTGTTTCCTTCTAAGTAAGAAACAACCCTTTAAAATGAACGCATAATTAAAATTTATTAGTAATATTTTGTTTCTAGGGGCCTTTCACCTACTAGCTTAGGCTATACTTGCGGGATAGGAAGTGTAAACTTCCCACAAGTTATAAAACTCAGACATAGTGGGACTTTCTTTAGGTAAATCCTTGACTTTATCGACTATATCTGGGAAGCTCCTCTCAAACGGGAGTTAAGCACGAGGCTGCGTGGAGGCTTGGATAGAGGATATAACCCTCTGAATCCTTGTCAAAGCGTAAATCAGGAATTTTACACATCTGGGGATTCTATCCTAGACAGAGTTTCGGGCTCAACTACCCTGCCCATGCGTACGAGTCAGGCTTGCGACTGTCCCCCCAGACTGTTGGTATAGGTAAGGTATCCTTTAGTCTCTTGACTTTTAGGGTTCATACCTAGGTAAACCGGAAGGCTATTTCTGGTTCACCTTGAACGGGCTTGGAAGGTAACCCTTGTTGAAAGTGTAGGAGGGTGGTTGGGTGATTCCTCCGCTTGTGCCTAAGAACCACTTCAAGGACGCCAAGTAATCGTTCATCAGCTTTCTTTGGGAAAGTATATCTTTTACCCTTGTTTGATTGCTTCAGGCTTTAGTATTTTTATAGTGTATGCTCTATGGTTTTTCCTGTGTTTAGTTGGCCTTAGCGTGTGATTTGTCAAATTTTCAATCATGGAGGACCAACCTTTTAGAAGGTCAAGAAGGTTGAGAAAACTTCTTCCTCTCACCACATTGGAGCCTCCACCTCTACCCCAAAGGCAGAGATTGGACACTGATGGTTCATTTAAACCGGTAGGTATAAGTGAAGTTCTAGGTGAACCAGAACTGATATCTAACTGTTTTGATCTTGATACAGTCAAGATAGAAGAATTACAGACTGATGAGTTTGCAAGAAACTTTAACACACCCTTTATTGATTTAAACGATCCTGTGATCGTTCAGGTTAGACCTTTTGATTCACCTGTATTAGGTGTCCTTGTGGGTAGGATCATGTCTTCTACAAAATAAAGTCCTTTTGTGTTCACCTCATCCATTCTAGTTGAAGGGGTACTAACCCCCTCAGTAAGTGCCCCTAGATCTAGTATACCTTCTACACCTTTGACTCCAGCGAGCCGGGTGGTTCAGCCACCGGTTCACTCAAACTTAGCAGGTACTTCTGGTGACATGGTTACTAGGATCCCCAGTATACCTACTATTCCTTCTTCCTTTCCATATACTACCCAGAGTGGTCCGGTAGGATCCTCGGCAATTGTCCAAGGATTTCCTTGGAATAGGGGGCACATTCCCCCATCCTCTCCATACGTAGGTCCATCACCTTCCTATGTAGGAGTGCAGTTTGGGAACAATACCTCTTATGGGAAATGTTTCCAAACCCCAATTTCGGTCCCGTTCACGAGCTCTCCCTTTTTGTTATTTAGCGGAGGGATACCGGCTCCTGTCTTTCAAACCCCTGCTTCTATGGGGAAGGCCCGAAATTCTTATACTACACCCCCCACACACAATCCTATGGCTTACATATGGAATCCATTTCAGATCAATATTCCCACTTCGCAACCGGTGGCAGGGGGAAACCCCACTTTTACCCATGGGCATTCGGGGGCAGGTCCCTCTAATCCACAGGCTGGCACATTTAGTATCCCGGTTCGACCCAAAATTCCATTCCTGGCAACCTTAAACTTGCTAGATTTTTCAAAATTGATGAATGACCCAGTGAGGCATGACCCCTTGTGGCCACCTGTTCCCACCAAATTGCCATCAGATATCCCTAAGTTCGAAGGCAAAGTCGGTGAAGATCCTGGGGCTCATGCCACCACATTCCATTTATGGTGTTCTTCAAATTCGTTGAATGAAGATTCAGTAAGGTTGAGGCTATTCCAGAGAACCTTAATAGGTATCGTGGAAAAATGGTATATTGAATTGCCTTCTGCTGCTTTCAGTAATTTCTGGGACTTGGCTAGTGCCTTTCTTAGCCACTTTCAGCTTCCTGTCCGATATGATTTCGGAATGAACTTGTTGTCTACTTTTAGATAGAACAAGGATACCCACATCTCAGATCACATCCAAGAGTTGAGGAGGCGAAAGAGCCTTATAAAATCCACTATCCCTCCTGAGTTCCTTTTAGAGTGGTTCCTTAAATCCCTGTTGCCATACATATCTAAGGACGTATCCACCTCAAGAGTGATGAATGAAGAAGAATCCATTCTCAGGGCCCAGCAACTAGATTTGATTTATTCACAATCTGGGATATTATAGGATATTATCCTTGAGGCACTGAGGCCTATGCATGATGCGGAGAAGCCTAATCCTGGACCCCATGCCGATGGTGTGGTTGGGTCCGTTAACTCTCCCACCGTAGAATCCTTGGCTAAGCAACTTCATCAATTGTCCATCAAGCAGTCTACAACGGAGGTAGCAAAGGCTACCCCCTCCCCCCAGAGTGCAAATGTTTTTGCACAAACCTCTCAGAAGGGCAATTAGCAGCCCGACGGGAAGAAAAAGAAAGGCAAGAAGGGAGAGGGAAACCAAAAAAAGAAAAATCCCACGAACAATGCTGATGGGGGAAAAAAAGAAAAGAAGAAGGTCAAGTTCCCGTGTAAGTTGTGCCATGAGGACCACCTTACTCACCTTTGTCCCCTTATGGATCAAGCTCAGAAGCTGCTTAAAGATCAACAACCAGCTGTCCTGAAGGATCCTTTTCCCTAAGGACAGAACTCTGCTTCAGCTTCTAACTTAGCAGGGGGCACTCAAACTGCTCCTGACCCAAACTATATCAACATGGTTCGATATTTGACTTTGTTGCAAACAAGGAACAAAAATGATGAAAAAGAGACTCTTGAGAAGGGTAAAGCTGTAGGTGAACCTTCTAACCCTCTCACAATAGAGAAGCTAGCTGAAATTATGCCGAAGATACCGAAAGGTGTCTTCAAGAAGACCTTGCATAACCCAAATGCCAGGGCTGCTTCAAACTACTCCGTGGATGAATATTTAGCTCAAACCACATCTGCAATGTCATCTTTGGAGGTGTTACAGAGTTGTCCCACTCAGCGGGATGCCCTCTTAGCAACTTTAGGTAGCATGGACTCTTCGAGTCTCATGGCGAAATTTCATTTGTCTGATGTTAAAATTTTCCTGCCTTACCATGTAGCCTTATCAATAGATGTCGTTCATGGTGGTAAGACCATTGGAAGGGAAGTTGTTGATGAGGGGGCTTCTATATGTGTTATGTCCTTGACCTATTGGAAAGCTCTTGGATCCCCAGAGCTGGTCCCATCAAACACTTTTCTTACTGCTTTTAATGGAAGATCCTTCCATCCACATGGTATCCTGCCGGATTTTGAAATTGAGTTGGCAGACAAAGCAGTGTCTATTGAAGTAGAAGTGATTGATGCTCCTTTGGACTACAATCTACTTTTGGGAAGGAACTGGACTTATGCGATGTCCGCTATTGTGTCGGTCGTTTTTTGTGTCATGGTTTTTCCACATGAGGGCAAGTTGGTTACTATTGATTAACTTGATTATACTTGAAAAGGTCGTTTAGAGTCTAATAAGTCCATTGTGCCATTGGTTGATCAAGTCAAACCTGTTGCACAGAGCTTGGGGGCTAGAATGTACACGTCACTGATGGGAACATTTGATATTCCAGCCCTGGTTAATTATATTGGTTCTACTAGTGTGGGGAAGTCCATCGCTACGGTTGTTGATAAGACTGATCCTTGGGTTCTCCCAACCCCCCGTGAACCAGAAGGTGCCCTTATTGGTAGTGGAGGTGGCTTATCAAGCTATCACTCAAACCACTATTGATTCCTTTCCAGATCCTCTAACAGTCTCGGAAGATCTAGACGAAGTCTATTTTCCCGCATGGGCGGAAAACTCTTCACATTCATAGATTGTTTAGACATGGTTTTACCTTTCGATGAAGCTATTCTAGAAGCCATGAGTGGATGTGATAAGATTTGTGAGGATCTTCATCATCGATCCTATTTTCTTCCAGAACTAAGCAGAATAGAAAACCAAGAGTTTCGCTTGAGACTATCAGAATATGTTGATATACCTATCAATCCCTTGCCTAGGTAAGGAATGTTTGCTGAGGGGAATATGGAAAATATTTCTGCCACTATACCTATTAACATCTCTGTAAACCCTGATGTCATGGAAAACATATATATAGGTGCAAGCTACTCTCCTGAAGAGATTGCCATCTATACTGCCCTTTTTAAGGAATTCTATGATGTCTTTCCCTGGTCATATGAGGAGATGCCAGGCATAGATCCATCAATTGTTGAACATGAAATCCGAAGATATCCTAATGCCAAGCCGGTTCGACAAAAGTTAAGACCTGTTAACCCGCACAAAGCAGCGGTTGTGAAAGCTGAAGTTGAAAAGCTATTGAGGGCTGGTTTTATATATCCCATCGCTTTGACAGAATGGGTATCCAATCCTATTCCTGTTGATAAGAAGCAAGGGACTATTTGCATTTGTACAGACTTTAGAAACCTCAATAAAGCCTGTCCTAAGGACAACTATTCCACACCATTTATAGACCAGATCATAGATGCCTGTGCGGGAAGTGAGGTGTTTTCGTTTATGGATGGTTTCGCCGGATACAATCAAATTCAAATAAAACCAGAAGACCAACATAAAACTGCTTTCATTTGTTCTTGGGGTACCTTCTTGTACAAGAAAATTCCCTTTGGATTGAAAAATGCTGGGACAATCTTTCAATGAGCTATGAACTTTGCTTTCCATGACATTAAAGCCATTATTGAACCATACCTTGATGATCTTCCCGCACATTCTTGTAAGAGGATCCAACATCCAGATCATTTACAGTTGATATTTGAAAGATGCACATATTATAGAATCTGCTTGAATCCCCACAAGTGTGTATTCTATGTCGAGTCAGGAATATTACTCAGATTCATTGTCTCTAGTAGAGGCATTTAGGTGAATCCTTTGAAAGTTGAGGCCATTGTAAATTTGCCTCCTTCTCGTTCTCTTAGGAAAATTCAAATCCTGCAAGGAAAGCCTAATTTTCTTCGATTTTTTATTGTTAATTATGCCAAGATCACTAAGGGTTTCATGCACATGCTCAAACAGGACACTCCATTTGTATGGGATTAAACCACACAACTTGCATTTGAGGCATTCAAAAAAGGCTTTGCTATCGGCACCTTTATTACGTCCACAAGATTATTCTAGGGATTTTATACTATATCTAGCCGCATCAGAGTCGATTGGGGTCCTACTAGTCCACGAGGACGATAAGCTTGTAGAGCATGTCGTTTATTATCTTAGCCGTGCTTTGGATGGACCTGAACTTAGATACTCCCACGTTGAGAAATTAACCTTAGAAGTTGTTTATGCTGTGCAAGGGTTACGTCACTACATTTTACTGAGGGCCACCACAGTAGTGGCAGATGTAAATCTGTTCCAATATGTTTTATCCCGATGGATTGTTGGGGGAAAATTTTAAAAATGGATAGTAATTCTCCAAGAGTTTGACTTGGATTTCCAGTCCGCTAAGTATAAGAAGTCCTTAGTTTTTGCTGAACTTATAGCATAATTTCCTACTGAAGAAGATGTAGTGGTTGAAGATGACTCATTCCCAGATGAGCACATCTTCTTGATATCCACCTCTGATCCTTGGTATGGGGATATTCTTATATATCTCTAGACTTTGAATTATCCTGTAACTTCCTCAAGAGAAGAACGATGTAAATTATTCCATCATGCCAAGAACTACCTCATTATAGGGGATACATTATATCGACGAGGGGTAGATTCCATTTTGCGTCGTTTCCTTACTCATGAGGAAGGAGAAATTGTCCTAAATGATTCCCATAGTGGAGCATGTGGGGGTCATTTATCTGGGTTAGCAATGGCCTAGAAGATATTGCGTGCCGGTTATTTATGGCCCACGGTCTTTAAAGATTGTGTGGAAGCAGTGAAGCATTGTCATCCGTGTTAGCTTTACACCAGGAAAATGTGGTCACATCCTGCTCCGTTATTTCCCGTTGTCTCGATAGGCCCCTTCATGAAATGGGGGATTGATTACGTGACATGCAACCCAGCCTCGGCTGGGGGGCATAAATACATCATTGTCACTATTGACTATTTTACGAAATGGGTAGAGGCAATGCCTACTTTTAAAGTTGACAGGGAAATAACAACTTTCTTTGTATTTAATCAGATTATTGCATGGTTTGGTATACCCAAAGTGATTGTCACTGACCATGGCAGTCATTTTCAAAATGACATGATGACGAAACTGACTACCATGCTCAGATTCAGACAAGAACATTCTTATCCATACTATCCGCAAGAAAATGGTCAGGTTGAGGCTGTCAACAAGACTTTAAAAACTATCCTTAAATGTACAATTGATGCAACTCACTCTAACTGGGACATCATGTTATATCCTTCTCTTTGGGCCTATCGAACTAACGTAAATACTACTATGGGTTTCTCCCCTTTCCAACTCGTCCATGGAGTGGAAGCAGTTACTGCGATTGAATGTGAAATCTCGTCTCTAAAGATAGCCATTCATGTGTTACCTGATACGACTGAGCTTGAGGAATGTCTGGTACATTTATAACACCTTGATGAACAGCGTAGAGATGCGCTGACTGCTAATCAGGCTCATAAAAATAGGGTCAAAACTCAGTATGATAAATCGGTCAAACCTAGGGTTGTCTCTAAGGTGGAACTTGTCTTGCTTTGGGACCAAGATAAAGAATCTCTGGGGGCAGGAAAATTAAAGGCTATGTGGTTAGGACCTTATGTTGTGTCAAAAGTAATGAGTAAGGGCCCATATGAGTTATTTGATTTTGATGGGGATAAGCTGCTTGAGCCTAGGAATGGGCTCTACCTGAAAAAAGTACTATGCTTAGTCTTAGCAATTTTTCTTGTATTTTTATTGTATGTATTTTTTATGTACATTAGGTTGTCAATTTTGTTTTTTATATTATCTGCTGGTTGTTATAGATGTCTTCTGAATGGTATATAGGGTTCTCTGATGGCGCCAACCGTCATACTTGTAACCTAGCTTCGACAGCATGGGTTATCTATTCTCCCTCAGGACAGCTTGTTGCCGCGGGAGGCTCTTGTCTAGGTCCTGCTTCTAATATTGTTGCTGAGTATATGGCTATAATTGAGCTCCTATGGGATGCTTTGTCACGTGGCATCACCCAGCTTGAGGTCCGTTTGGACTCTCATTGGTGGTTTCCTAGCTCAATCGAGCTTATCAGGTACGAAATCCTATTTTATTACGTCAGTTCATGCAAATTAATTTATTGGAATTACATTTTGAAGTTATTACTTTCAATCATATTCCATGAAATCAGAATTCATTGACTGATGCATATGCTAATTACATTTTGGATTGGAATCTCACACGCATTTTATAAAAATATCCAGTAAACATATGAAACACATTTGTAAATAAACTGACAACAAACAACAATATATATATATGTGTGTGTGTGTGTAAAATATCTGTCCATAGATAGGTCAAGTCTGATCCTTAAATCCCGTCATATACAAAATGTACAAAAATGTGGATCATAGTCCATCAAAATGACCTAGATCCAAGCAGGACCGCCCTGGTCACTAGGACCTCCTTGGTCCCCATGGTCCCTCTGCACTCTGGCTTCCCCATCCTCCACCGCCTCTATGTATACGGGCACTACTCTAACCACTCGTCTGAAAAGACATAGCCAAACCAGTCGAACTCCCACAACAAACTCCTGCATGGCTATAGGGATATGCTCTATCTGCATGGTAGGTACTCGTTGGGTCAGCCTGGCTAGCTTCCCCTCTAGTACCCTGATCAATCCTGTATCCTCTCCTACAACAGGATGAACAAACATGCGAGGGTGCCCTTCAGGGAGGACCGGTCCAATATCTGCATTTTGACACATTTATAGGATTCATACTTGTACATATGTATATATCTATCATTTTAAAATTCATAAAAATTTGAAAATGATAAAAATTTAAAAATTACTTAAGTAGCTCTACCCATGCTCCTCCTGGAGGGAGGACAAGGTCGAGGTCACCTCGGAAGTCCATCCCGGCATATGGAAACTGCTCCAATGTCGGTAGCTGTCGTTCCCACCAGGTATAAAAATCATCATCATAGACACTGTGTACTA
Organism: Pseudotsuga menziesii; assembly: GCA_001517045.1. Taxonomy (NCBI): domain Eukaryota; kingdom Viridiplantae; phylum Streptophyta; class Pinopsida; order Pinales; family Pinaceae; genus Pseudotsuga; species Pseudotsuga menziesii. The sequence continues at coordinate 75,295 of LPNX010234511.1, read as the reverse complement.
AGTCTCCTCCTCCTTGACGGAGGAAGATGTCTCCCCACCTGCTCAGCCTCGGCTGACGTGGAGATCTGATCGGTAGAGGTATGGCAGGGCTCAATGCTGGCACTCTGGAAGAAGGAGAAGGCCACTAATATGCTTGCATAGCCAAAGTTCTTGTGTCTTCCTCTCTTGTAGTCGGATAGTTGTCTCTGCATGATGGGGGCAACTCCCGAACACCAATCATAGAGAGCACCATGAAAATAGTCAACTGCCAGCCTCATTTGATTCCTTGTGGCCAAATGTAAAGATGAAGATCCTGAAATTCTCACGATGGTGCTAGCAAGTACCTGTAGAGTAAAATATTGGATATGTACAACTGGAACGCAGGTCCCTCTTTTTTGAGTACCCGATGTGCAGAACACATCTATATAGTTTTGGACACTTAAGGGGTCACCGCCCCTACCAGTTCCCTCTAAGTTCACCGGTGCTCCTCATCGTGACAACCCAGTAATGAAATATATGTCTTCAACGGTAAGCTCTAAGGTTTCACCTTGTAGGTTGAACATCCCCAAGTCATGATCCGAATAATTTACCATGAACTCAAGTATGCAGACATTGGCCCCCATGGGTGATGTACAAAATCATTTCAGTAGCCCACTGGTCCGCAATGCCTGTACCATGGGCGCACTTTGGAGTGCCGCTTGGTCCATTATTTCATGCTTCCTTTCCCTCCATTCCAGAACCATCTTTTACCTAGCAAAAACAAGTAATTTGAATCAGTATTTCCATATCAAAATTCATAAAATTTTGACTATTATTAGCCTTTTGTCCTCCACACAGCACACGCGACTGTCTACTTAGACATGTCGCGTACTGTACGTGACTGTCTAGTTAGGCAACCCATGTATAGAACGTGTGTACGCTAGTTTCCATATCAACAACCCGCGTATGTGCCATGCTACAGTTCAGGATGCTTTTAAATATGGAATTCAGCTCAAACTTAACAATTGCTTGGATCAAAATGAAGAGCTCAAGGTGTAGGCTTACCTGCAACTGGCGGATTTCGATTTCGTTGGTCCAATTGTCCATAATGATCGAACAAAGGTAGAAGGTAAAACTTTCTTTTTATGGCTCAAAAGTTCAAATGGTGAGTTTGTTTTGATTTTTCAACTATTTATAGCAATTATATTTCTTAAAGTGGGTTTTTTTCTATAGTTTGAAATTTCAATCAACTTATACCATATTTCTTTGTCCCTTGGAACAGGTTTTTCATCCTTACAAGGTGTTGTTGCTCCCATAGGGTGGTTTTGTAATTTCCAATACATTTTGGCATCTTTATTCAATCCACATTAACCTTAGTATTCAACATTTTGCCATGGACTATGGTATTCTAATCCATTAGTTCCTTGTTTTTACCATTGTTCTTCTGTGGATAAGACCCTTTTTCATGAGTATCCATCTTATAAGCCTGTGTTGTCCTTTGGTACTCATGCCGCAACTTTTTCAGGTTCAAGGGTATCCTCTTAGCTATTTTTCACGCCAAATAGAGCTTCTTTTGAATCTCTTTTTACAAGATATCCATTTATAGGACTTCCCGCCCTTATGGAGTTTCTTTAGGCCCAGGTCTGACTTCTTCAAAATAGACTTGACTGCTGAGTTAACTCGTCCATTCAAGCTCGTTAAGAATATGTGAATGGGCATCCGCATTGGTGGTAGGTTATCTCTTTCTCGGACCATATGGAATAATACGAGAAAGGATCACTCTCTTTTCTTTTTGAATTGAGAAGAGTATTCTCAGGTATAGGTTTATCACTTTTCCGGACCTGAGGGACTAAATCTACGAAAAAGGAACACCAGGTTTGAGCTTAGTTTTCTCTTTTTCATGCTCTGGACCTAAACATGAAAAAGATTCCGAGTGTACTTTGTGTCTTTGTCATGCTCGTTAAACACTTAAAGAACAAAGCAACGAGTTTGTTGTTGTAAGCCCCATTTCTTGTAACCAAATGGATCTTTCCGAGTGATCTTGCTTTCCTTCACACTCGTAAAACTCAAGCTATTTTATGCTGTTTTGGAAGGAGCGTTGGGTAGGTGGTAATTTAACCTTTTTCGGACCTCCCTGACTAAGTACGAAAAAGGTTCACCTTTTCTTCTTCGGAAGTTAAGAGAGTTCCTCTATGGTATGTTTTATACTTTTTCGGCCTCAGGAGACTAAATTGGACGAAAAAGGACCCCCCTGGAGTCTTCTTTGGAGTTTTCAGACTCTCTAAATGTGAAAACACCAACTGAGCATGTACTAGTTTGGGCTCATTAAATCCATGAATCAGTGACACTATCAAGCATTATTTTCCCATCTCTTCAAGCTTGTTAAAAAATGAAGAGGGAACCGAGTTGACTTTCCTGGACTTGTTAAAATTTAACAGGGAAGGTAAGGAAGAAGTTTTCTCTTGTTTTCAGTAATGGCAGCATGTCATCCTTGAACATAGAACTCTTTGTTTTCCAATATCCATGTTTCAGTGTTCACTTCTGTTTAGCTATTACTTTGAGTTTCTTAATCCTCCTCTTGTCCATTATACCTGGGGAATCTGATCATGTCTCCTACATGACAGATAAGTCTAGTTGTTCTATCTATAAGTTATACGCTACCTTGGGTCATCTCTATGTTGTGCTCATTGTTCAAGGACTCTTCCCAATGTCTAATCTATAGCCTGATCCCATCATTGTTATATCTATTATCTATTGTGTCTCCCTTCTTTTACCCAGTTCCTAGTCACTCTTGTGATCCGTTGGAGGATCTATTGCCTTCCTTATCACAGTATGGTTTCGTTTCAGCACTTCCTGATGACGAAGACCTAGAGTTTTGATGAATGTACCTCAGGATTCACTTTCATCATTGGTGGATTCCTTTACTTCAGTTGTCAATTATCACCTATCGATTGGCAAATTGTTGAATCCTTTCCATGTTCGACTTCAGCTTACCCTTATTCACATGGCTTGGATTGTACTGGTTCTTTGGGATCCTTTATGAATACCTTAGTTCCTCACTTATGGACTAAGTTGCGCAAGATTATGGTCTATACATAGTTTCCAGATCTTTGAATACTCATCATTATTGTATATTGTGGCTTCGATCCACCTTTGTAATATATGTGGTTTTATACTCGTATCATATGATGTACTCAAATATTGTAAAGGAGCTAGTGTTCCAGTAAATTGAACATAGCATCCTCAAATGTAACTTTGTATATGACATTACTATGTATTTGTTCCAGGTATACTCTCTGCTCCATTGGATTTCTGAGTTCTCCAAAGATAAAGTTTATAATGTATTTCGGCTATCGTTTCCCTCTGACCTCACACATTAGGGGGCATATGTTATCCACCTGAATGGCACCTCTCCGTCCAAGTGCCGACATCCCTCATGTTGGCACACAAAAGGACATATATGGATTGAGGGTTGCCCAAAACACTATAGATGGGATTATTATGAACTACATTCATTATCCATCCAGCTGGTTATTTTTACCCTTTAGCTATGTCAATTCATATACGCGACTTTATATATATGCAACTCGCGTGTTGTACGCGAGTGTCGGTTGTTGCATGTCGCGTATAGATGTGTACGCGGGTTACCCTTAGAGAAAATCGTGGGTTATACGTGAGTTTCCAGTATTGATACTGGCGTATATATCCCTTTGACATTAAAAATAAAAACATGCGATTAATTGAGATTAGTTAAGCACTTAACCTTAATTATCTTAACTGTCTCAACCTCCTCAACCTTCGAAACTGCCTTATTTCACCAAGTATAAATACAGGCCTTGGGGAGGGTGTTTGGTACATACTCTTAGAGAGAAAAGTTATGTTGGTGGAGTTTATATAGAAGTCTTTGGAGCAATGGAACTTAGAATCCTTTGGTTGCAGAGGAGTCCTTGTCTCAGGCGTTGGGTTGTAATCTGAACTCTTTCATTATTGTTAATAAAGATAATCCTTCTTCCATATGTGTCTTGAATGTATCTCATGTATTATGGTTTGATAAATGTTTATGTTTCAGCATTCTGTATATGATTTATCTAACTTGTTTATATATATGAATCATCTTGTATTTGGAATATTAATCCTTGACAGGTGAAGGAGAAGCATCCCTGAAGACTTTGGAGGAGAAGCAGAGCGGAAGAGGACAAGCTAGGATCAATCGTCGTGTATCGGGTGAGTCTTTCCTATCCTTCTATTTCCTTTACTGCACTCTAGAGTCAATTGCTTGCAAGTTTATTGAGTATGTTGGTAACCCCAGACCTTCAGTTATAAGGTGTTGATTCCTGTACAACACCCATGTAGCCTCTTCAGGACAGTAGTGATCCCATTGCACCTTTACCTGCCCTATGGCTCGGTTTCAGAATATTATGACCTTCTTGTCGAGGATGCGCATTGGCTCTATTTAGAACTCTCCCTTGGGTTCCACCTAAATCACATCTCAATTTATCACATGGTTAGGATCATGTACATATTTCTTAAGTTAGGAAACATGAAAAACATTATGATCTCTAGTGCTAGCAGGCAATGCAAGTCTATATTCAACTGGCCCTATTCTTTCAAGCACTTGAAACGGCCCACAATATCTTGATGACAGCTTGGCACAACTTCCAAGCTTCAATGAACTCTTATTTTCCCTCACTCTCAAGTAAACATGATCCCCAACACTAAAATCTATGTTCACTCTATGCTTATCTGCATAGCTTTTTTGTCTATCATGAGCTGCTTTTAGATTATGCCTGATATTTACAACCTCTTGCTCCATCACCTTGAGCAATTCTAGCCCAAGCACAATCCTATTCACTAGATTATCCCAAGTCACTGGAGTCCTACACCTCTTGCCATATAAAGCTTCATATGGACTCATCCCCAATGATACTTGCTATCCATTATTATATGCAAAGTCTATTGATGTAATTGTAACTTCAGAATGTATTCACTTGTATTTCATATCTATTGTAACCTGATGTTTATTCTGGAATGTACTTGAGTCATGTCATGCCCCGATGTTCCGATCGGAAAGTTTCTATAATGTGAAATTCATGTCAAGTCATTATGGGTAACCATCCTATTGGTCAAGGGTTAAAGTCCCCATAGTTGTGGGCCCCTAGGGTTATTAGACTATCCTAGTGAATTTGACCCTAGGTGAGTCATTGTAAGTCAGGTCAATAGTCCCCACTGTTGTGTTACCCTCCTATTGGTCGAAGGAGTAAAAGTCCCCACAAGTTGTGGGGCACTAGGGTTATTAAACACTCCTAGAGATCTCAGCTCTAGTAAGTAATTGTTAAGTGAGTCCGACATGTTGGAGTGGGTTTCAAGTGAATGAAAGAATATAAATAGAGATTGAGCCTCTCAATTTATCACACACACACTCACTCATTGAGGCGCATGAGTGAGAGGAGAAGGTGCTGGGACAAGAGAGAGACTACTACTGCCGGGAGATCATATTTATGTTTTTGGGTTTTATTTTTGGTGCTGATTCTATCTCTGAGGAAGTTTCGGGGTTTTATCCTTTATGGTTTCCCCGAGGAAAATTCTTTGTGTCTCTTGTCTCTTGTGTTTTATTGCTGTTCATGTTATTCTCTCAGTTAAAGATCCTAAGATCATAATGGTATCAGAGCTAACCTGAGAAGAAGACATTGCGTAGATGTAGAAGCTAGGGATTATTAATTTTTGGGTCTCTCTCCACAATCCATCAGCAAATGTATGCTAGGCTGACTCTCCGTTAAAGGGCGCATCTTTCTGTCGAAGCAGAATTTGATTCCGAGCATTTTCAGTTTTCGGTGCGGGAAATTAGGGTTTTCTATAGAAGAGGAATTTTTGAGTGAGCCTGGCATAGGATTTCTCTCCTCATAAAAATAAAAGTTTAGAGACCTAGATAAATATTTTTGGTTGGGTGAAAATCCAGGAAATTCAAACCCTATTGACTCCGAGCTAGAAAAACCCTAAATACTAAAACTGCTAAGTTTTGGTACATTCGCTATATCCTGAGATTGGCGAAGGATCAGGAGCTAAATATTGAATAAGAGGAATATAAAATTGTGATTTACCCTGTGTCCAAAATTCAGCCTCAGATTCACTATATTCTTGGAGATATTATCCCTCCACATTAGGGTTCCAACCTCTTCTAGAATTCATCCCTAAACAGGACACCTGGGGATAATTACTATATCTTGAGCTACACAGGTCCAAATGAGATTTCGGAAGATTTTTTAGTAAGGGAATGGATTTTAACTTATGTGGTCCGAATTTTAGACTTAGAAGATGAACCAGTGACACATGGAAGTCCATACAACTTCTCTATTCCGAATAGTCCTGTAACAAGTCACCTTGGGAAAATGATCATAAGTCCCAATTGGTGAAACCAATTCTGATGAAACCTATGGTGTTGGATCAGGTACATGCATGTTTACCTCAGTGTGAAACTTCCAACACATAGGAGTAGTAATTTCAGAGATACTGCAGAAACGGTAACATGAATTTCTACAAAAGAAATTGGAAAACTAGGGCTTCCTGTTTTGGGAGCTTCCCTCCACTGTTTTCAAAAAAGGAGTACATTAGACAGCTTCATTTGAAGAGATCTATCTTTCTATATGATAAAATAGGAAATATTTTAAGTTTTGAAATTAGGTTTTCTCCGATAAACCCTAGATCAACCAGCCCTGAAACCAGGACGAACACCTCAAATCGGTAAGATATAATCTTTTGCTATTTTCATTTGAGGTTCTCATTTCAAAGTGATCTATCACATCAGCTTGATGATAATATTGGTTAATTTGACAAACTCCAAGCATGGAAGTATATTATCTCTTTGAAGAAAATGAATTGGACACCTACACAAGGAGAGAGGTTCCAGTTCTAGAGGGAGATGAGGCTCAAAGCCTTACACAAGAAGAACTTGGTCAAGACCAAGAAGATCATTGTTGATTCAATCACGGATCAACTTGTACCACAAGTGTCTTTCCTAAATACACCAAAGATGTTTGATTCCTTGACCAAGCTATTTCAAGGAAAGAACATAAATCAGAAGATGGCTTTGAGAAAATAGTTGAAGAATGTGAAGATCCAGAATGTAGAACAACTTGAAGCAGTAGAAAAAGAAGTGGATAATGCAGAAGTGGTGATAGCCATCTTGAATGGCCTCCCAGGATCATGGGATTCATTCATTTGAAGAATGTGTGCTAGACGGAAGTGATTAATTTTAGCAGACTCTGAGAAGAAGAAGAAGCTTGACTCATAAGAAGAGAAGAGAATATGGGAGCAACTGAAGATCAAGCTCTCACTATCCAAAGAAGATCCCTCAATCGATGAGAAATATGAAGAGCTCAACTCTTTAAGAACCTCTTGTCCACCTTAACATTTGGATAAGAAATGATGCTATTATGAATGAATAAGACGATGAAGCTGAAGGCTCAATAATAAGTATACCCACAAAACAACTAAAGATAAGTACTCAATTATCATTTCATGATATTGTTTTGTTATGCATTTGTTTATATTCAGTTGATGTATTATGCATGATAGGATGTTTGCATTAATGACAGTATACTACTAATATGCATGTGATGGGTAAGTAGCTCATGGTGCTATACAACTCTCCATTGCTACTTATCTAGAATGAAACCTCTTTGTTGACATATTGGATTAGTGCACAATCTCAATGTTGTCCTGGTAGAGATGGAAGGCATCTAGAAACATTTCTGTGAGATATGGATGAATGTTGTATTGGCTAAAGTAGTTGCATGATCATATATTTATGCATAATAATTTTCCAGTATGAACATTCCTTATGAAATGTTTCTAACCATACAAATGCATTTGAATTGTAGGAAAGATCGCATACAAGCAAAGAAGGATGCGACTTGTTCCGAAGAACAAGTGACGACATTTCAAAATGAAAAATAATATGATGAATGTAGCGACATCATTGATGCAGAACCTTCCAAGAACAAAGGGAAGATCAGTTCAAGAAGAATGATGTCTAGGATGTAGTATCGATACGTGAAGGGAAATTCGTAGTTCCATCATGCAGTAGATGGAAACATCGTGGGTTACAAGCAATGTTATTAGAACCGGACCGGTGGATGAACTGGCCCACCTCGAGAACTGGAACTGAACCGGAACCGGAAAAAAACCGGAAAAAAACCGGAGCGAAAAACCGGTTAAGAAAAAATACATTAAATATTCACATTTTCAATAAATATATATATATATATTCATGTGCATCCATGTCAATTCAAACAATTATACACAAATATGCAAAGTTTCTCATGTATATAGCAAGTAAGAGTGTAGAAAACAACAATAGCACTGAGTGCAAATACATATCTGATGAAAAGTACATCCACATAGAGGCTATAAATGGCCTCTAAAGTCAAAATATAACCATATGACTATAGTCTAGACTCTAGAATATACAATCTAATGATTTTAATCATATATCAAAAATATTTAAGTCCTCATGATCAGACTCAGAGTCATCATCCACATCCTTAACAGGAGCATGGATTGATTCCCCTGGGCCTGAAGGCACCGGTCCAACTGCAACATCAATGTCCACATCCTCTTGTTGTGGAAGAGGGTCCAAGTCCATCCAAGATAGGTATTCATTGTCAAATGCTGCTGGCTGACTCTCCACAACCCAATCTGATGAGGGATCAACATCCTCCAATACTATGGTTTGTGATCCAGGGGTCTTGCTCAACAACTGGTTGTGCCTCAATCTAAGGTTGTATTGAACATAGACTATATCATTCAACCGTTTTTGTTCTAAACGGTTTCGCTTCTTGGTGTGCATATGCTCAAAAACACTCCAATTGCGTTCACACCCAGAAGCACTGCATGTCTGGCTCAAGATTCAAATCACAAACTTTTGCAAATCAGGGCACATGCTACCAAATTGTCCCCACCAATATGCTGCAATATGAATTAAAGACAAAGAAGCTTCAGTAATAATAATAAGAAATTGACTCATATTTTTCCATGAATAATATAATAATTAACTTAAAAAATTAAAACATTCAAATTACTTACCAGGTGGATCCTTTACTCTACCTCAAACAACCATAGCCATGCCAAAAGTACCAATGCCCTCATTGAAATGAAGGAGCTTACTATGTATCTCATCTTGTATCTTAGGATCGGGGATCATGCACTCAATGCATTTGTATAATCCTTCTTTTACCTCCCCATCTGCTTCAAAATCTTTTGTGTAATGGTACCTTTAAAAGACAAATAAACTTAACCAAATGAGATTGAGAATTTGAGAGTTGAAAATTTAATTTAAAGTTTAAACAATGAATGATATAACTAAAAAATTTGAAATTTGTATTTACTATTACAGTATTACTTACCTTGGGTTCAAGTAATAGCCCACTGCATGTAAAGGTCGATGGAGTTGTTTGTTCCATCTTTCGTCAATGATTCTCCACAAAGGAAGATACTTTTGTCTCTTATCTCCATATGCTTCCTTTATTGCCTCTTTGGCCTGATCCATGGTCTCATAGATAAAACCCATGGTGGGTTTATCACCATCTACCATTCGTATCACTTTCACAAGTGGCTCACTGAATAGTACTATCTCCTCTGCCTTTTTCCAAAATGTTTTTTCAAATACTTTGTCAACTATGTCTTTGCTTTCAAGCCTTTTGCTCCACTAAGATGCATTCCACTCGTCACAAGAGAACATCTTCCTCAAGTTGGCCTTTTGTTGAATCAAGGATTGCAACGTAAGAAAATTTGTTGCAAATCGTGTAATAGCTGACCTAACAAGCTCTTTCCCACATGTGTTTTTCCTCATAAGGTTCAACACCCATGTGTGGTTGTAGATGTATCTAGTTATGCATTTAGCTTGTTCCACACACTTCTTCACCCACTCAATTTTTCCAATATCCTCAAGCATGAGGTCCAAACAATGGGCTGCACATGGAGTCCACCAAATAGTGGGGTGTTTTTCCTCTAACAATTTTCCAGCTGCAACATAGTTTGATGCATTGTCTATGATGACTTGGACAACATTTTGCACTCCCACTTCCTCAACTACTTCATCCAAGAGACGGAATAATAATTATGCATCCTTGACTTGATCAGATGCATCCAATGATTTAAGAAACATAGTTCCTTTTGGGCAAGCAATTAGGAAGTTGAGAATGGTTCGAGATCTTGTATCAGTCCATCCATCGGACATGATTGTACACCCAGTTTTATTCCAAGAATCCTTGAACTCTATGAGGTATTCATCTATTCTTTGAACCTCGTTTTGTAAAAGTGGCCCTCTAATATCATGAAAACTAGGGCCTTTGAAGCCCAGACCACATGAAACTATAGAATCTATCATAGGCTGATAATACACATAATTAGTTGCATTGAAGGGTATGTCAGCATCATACCACCACCTAGAAATGCATTCCCAAGCAGCATCCTTTTCCATCTTCTTCCATTTTGCATCAATGGTGGGTTGAGCACCAGGAATGGTGCGGGGTACAAAGAATGACTCAAGATTACTACGGGCCCTCTTCACATTGGATGTACTACTACTGCCAAAGCCACCAACAAGTTCATCTTCCCTATTATGTTTCTTTTGGATGGGATTTGTATAAGGATCAATAGGAAAAGTGCATGATTCTTCAAAACTAGGGATTCTATCTTGAGGATCACCTAATGCACCTTTTCCTATTTCTTTTTGCATCTTTTTATTCTTGGCTTTATCTGCTTGGTAGGCTTCAAGATGAGCTACCATCTCAGCTTTTATATCATCAGGGAATTTTGGGCATGCTCTTACATTCCCTTTTGCATGTGCTAGGTGTTGTTTAATTCTATGAATCCCTCCCCCACCAACTTCCTTTTGACAATAATTGCACACCATTTTTCCATCAACCAATTGGCAATGATTCCAGGCAAGATCCTTCTTATCTTTAGGAGCCATTGCACCAACAAAAAAGAATATGCAAATAAAACCCTAGCAATTCTTATTTACCCTAGCAATTTTTCTGAAAAAACAACAAAGAATATTAACTAAAGATTTTATTGTACATATTACAAATTTACATGTATGCTGCAACTTGCAAGTCTGCAATGTGCACACTGCAACTGCATTCAACATTGTACATACCTCCACAAGAAACCAAAAAGAGAAGCTCCCAAGGGCAAGATCATAAAAGTTTTATGATAAAACTAAAACCCAAAAATAAATATTCAAGGACCCTGTAGGCTGTAAGAGAGTAAGAGTAAGCAGTAAGTAAGTAGCTGTAAAGCAGGCACGACGATCCTTAAAAAATTCAAAATAAACCTTATAGTAAATTAAAAAATTCAACCTTCCAAAAATTTAGAAATTAGTAAATTACATGAATGATATAACTAAAAATTTAAACAATGTTCTAGACGATTTTATAGTAATTTACTAATTTCGTGTTGGAATTAAGGAAATGTAGGCTGAAACATCATTCTGACATTATATATCTTCCATTTGGTGTATCTTGAAAGACATTGGTATTTTGAAATATAGCCATTTTTTAAATTGCAGGTATCCTATCTTCATATGGCTTTTTGAAAGAAAAGAGTCCTTCACATCTTCCCCTAGATTCCTGTGCAGGCTGTTGTTACTAAAATTTTACTCTATTGGGGAAATATCGTTCTGAGAAATGCATTAACAGCCATTAGCATAAGCTACCACTTACAATCTCAGTGTGTGATAAAACTTGATAAGGAAAATTACCCATTAACTATGACATGATACAGTTAATAGATGCACATAATGGACATTACATTTCTTAAAGTCATACTCTCATAATAATCTAACTAATGAACCACAGAAGCTTAAGCATCATGCAAATTAGTTCTTCTATCCTTTCACGACAGTTAGATTCTATTTCTGATGGTTCATTATCTTTCCCAAGCTGAAGGCTGCATAAGTGTAGGGCCGTAGGAAAAGGAAAATATGAAAAGAAATCTATTGTGTGTCATATATGTAGTCTAGTTCGAGGTCATTGTATGTCAGCAACTCAGCATCAAATGTAGCCGGTATTAGACTGAGACATACTCAAATATAAATCTAATCCCAACCTGTAGCGCATACAACCTGCCCCAACAATGGAGCAAAGGGGCACCGGAATCTAATCTCGCAGCCTACAGTATACTTTTATAGAGCAGAAAAAAAAATTAACTGTAATAGTAAATACAGTATAATTTTATCAATCCATGGACTGGAGTTGAATCTTGATACCAGAATATAATCTCGCAGCGTCCACGGGCTGTTGCTGCAGTGTCCACAGGCTGCTGCTACAAGCGATCAACTCTTCCACGATAACCCATGACTCACGAGTGATTGAGAAATATTATGGAGGGTGGCTTCATTTATAGATGTCCAATTCCAAAAGGCCGACACTGTATAATAAGAAAATAAAATTTTAATTTTCCATTTAAAACCCTAAAAAAATCACGTTAATTTTGGCTTCGTCGGAACCGGCCGGTTCAGGCTTAAAACTGCCGATTCAGGGCAAATGGACCGGTTTAGGGAAAAACCAGGCGGTTCATGGGAAAAACCGGGCAGTTCAGGAAAAAACCAGCCAAAAATGGTTCAGTCATGCCATTCCAGCCAGTGTTTGGTGTAAACTGGTCCAACCGGCCAGTTTTTTCAAAACCGGTCCAGTTCCGATAACATTGGTTACAAGGCATAGACTACGAAGAGACATTTGCAACCACTGGAAGTGAAGTCACATGACATGCATAATCATGTGTGCAAATGAAAGAAGGCCTTGAACAAGTTCAGAAGACACCCATGGGATAACACATACATGATGAGCTTGATGAATATCTTAACCTTTGCTACAAGGTTGATAAAGGATGACAAGCTCATAGATAGGTGCGAGAAGAACACTTTCAAAGATAGAGGATCTTGGTATCCAGTACATAGAATATTAGTAGCATAGGAAGCTACTTGTCACTCCAGTACAGAATGTTTCAGTGCATAGAGTATAGAAGATAGAGGGAGTATGATGCTCTGCTTCGGAGGGAGTGACTGCAGAAGATCCTGAGGTTCGACATGGTACTACAGGATGGATAGATTACTGATGACTCTAGTATTTACTGAGAGTAAAGTGGATTCCAAACTTTGCTTCAAGGTTGAAGGAAGAAGACTAGTGATGCTCCTATTATGTGTTGATGCACTATTTTCTAGGCATGGAGGTTTGTACAAGGGAAGTATGCAGTAGAGATCTTGAAGAGGTTCAAGATGATGGATTGCAAGGCCATGACCACACCTATGGCATCGAACATGAAGCTATTGAGTGATGCTTCATCAGATATGGTTGATGCTACAATGTATCTCCAGATGATTGGGTTCTTCATGTACCTGAGACTAGATATTTGCTTTGCTATGAACACATTGAGACATGTTCACCTGATGGTTGCAAAACATGTAGGGGTACAATTTATTATGGGCTCAAGTACGATGCAAATCAAAAGATTAACCTGGAGGGTTATGTGGATTCATATTGGGAAAGTAGGGCCATTGATAGGAAGAGCATTTCGAGTTGCTACTTCAGTATGGGATCAAGTGTGATCTCTTGGTTTGGCAGGATGGAGTCCTGCATGGCGTTGAGTATAGCTGAGGTAAAAGATGTTGCCACTTGCTATTTGGGAGAGAGGAGTAGTGAAGCTCCAATATGTGACCCAGATCAAGATCTCTTGAAAGAGGGAGTTCTAGCATAGTCGGTGAGACAGGTTGTCTAAGCATAAATCTTGGCGAAGCTCGTAGGTTGCTCAGATGTAAACATACCTGTAGGTTGCCCTCAGATGCAATTGGTCTTGGCGAAGCTCATAGGTCATCCTTGGATGTAATCAGCCTTGATGTGATTCTATGATAGAAATGGACAAAGTGAAGTTTGAGTACTTCAGGGAGAAGCTTGGTATTCTCCATATCAAGGTCCCTTCCAAGGGGAAGTGACGAGTCCAGAAGCCATCGTGACGAGCAGGTCAGATGTAAGGGCTGAGCCATTCTATCATGGTGAGAGGATTGGTTCCTTCCATGTTAGATATGAGTGATGATCCATTCTAATATGACTGTAGGATTGGTTCCTACATGATCAGATATAAGGGCTATTTCCATTCTTGGAATGGAGCTGCCTGGTGAGTTACCAGGAATACTTGGTCTTGGACTGAGGGCCTTTCTGAGACGATTGTAAGATGTAGTCTTACATGAACAGATGTGAGTGCATGGCCATTTTGATGTGATTGAGGGATGTGTTCCCACTTGATCAGATATAAGGGTTGTTGCCTTTCTAACGAGTAGGTAATATGTGAGTTTCGACCATTCTGATGTAGGATTAGTTCCTACACAGATGTAAGGGCTACCACCTTTCTGACAAGGAGGTCATATGTGAGTGCCAACCATTATAATGTAGGATGAGCTCCTACATGATCATATGTAAGGGCTACCACCTTTCTGTTGAGAAGGTCAGATATGAGTGCTGACCATTCTGACGAGTAGGTCAGATGTAAGGGCTACTACCATTCTTTAGGAGGATGGAGGCACCTGGTCCATTACCAGGTAGCTCAGTGTGGGACTGGGGGCCATTCTGATGAGGATGTAAGATTTGGTTCCTACCAGATCAGATGTGAGTGCATGCCTTTCTGACGAGTAGGTTAGATGTAAGTGTTGAAGCCTTTCCACAGATGATAATAGTATCATATTGGTGAATGTGAGTGCTAGGCCTTTTTGATGTGATTATAGGCTCCTACATGATCAGATGTGAGTGTTGGGCATGCCTTTCTGACGAATAGTAAGAATCATGAGATAGCACCCGTGGTACTGATCCAGATCGAGTGAGGATCTAGATCCAGTGATGATGATTCAGCAGCGATGATCCAGATCGAGTGAGGATATAGATCCAGTGATGGTGATTTAGTAGCGATGATCCAGATCAAGTGATGATACAGATCCAGTGATGATCCAGATCCAGTGATGATGTCTAGTGATGATCCAGATTGAGTGATGATCCAGATCCAGTGATGATGTTCAGTGATGATCCAGATCTAGTGATGATGACCCATGATGATCCAGATCAAGTGATGATCTAGATCTGGTGATGATGCTCCATATCGATTGATGATCCAGATCCGAAGACGAAGATGACTTGAATACAAAGATAACTTGAAGATGTAGATGACGAGATGATCCAAAGAAGAAGACCATTGATGAAAATTGTGTTGAGAGAATACCTTCCTAGTTAAGAGGGAGTGTTGATGTAATTGTAACTTCGGAATGTATTCGCTTGTATTTCCTATCTACTGTAACCTGATGTTTATTCCAAGATGTACTTGAGTCATTTCATGCCCCGATGTTCTGATCAGGAAGTTTCTATAATGTGAAAGTCATGTCAAGTCATTGTGGGTAACCCTCCTATTGGTCAAGCGTTAAAGTCCCCACAGTTGTGGGGCCCTAGGGTTATTATACTATCCTAGTGAATTCAACCCTAGGTGAGTCATTGTAAGTTAGGGCAATAGTCCCCACCATTGTGTTACCCTCCTATTGGTCAGAGAAGGCAAAGTTCCCACAAGTTGTGGGGTACTAGGGTTATTATGCACTCTTAGAGATGTCGGCTCTAGTAAGTAATTGTTAAGTGAAGCCAACATGTTGGAGTGGGTTTTAAGTGAATGAAAGAATAAAAATAGAGAGTGAGCCTCTCTATTTATCACACACACACTCACTCATTAAGGTGCATGAGTGAGAGGAGAAGTTGTTGGGACAAGAGAGAGACTACTGCTATCAGGAGATCATCTTTATGTTTTTGGGTTTTACTTTTGGTGTTGATTCTATCTCCGAGAAAGTTGCAGGTTTTTCTCCTTTATGGTTTCCCCGAGGAAAATTCGTTTGTCTCTTATCTCTTGTGTTTTATTGTTGTGCATGTTATTCTCTCAGTTAAAGATCCTAATATCATAATGGTAGCTTGAATGATAAAAATCTAACAAACTCTACCAAGTGTAAATAATCCTCCCACTTGGATGGTTTATCCATCACATACATGCGAAGCATGTCTTCAAGCACTTGATTTACTCTCTCTGTCTGCCCATGAGTCTGAGGATGGTAGGTAGTGCTGAAAATCAACTTGGTACCCAAATCTGCAAATAACCCCTTCCAAAGATTGGAAGTGAACTTGAAATCTCTATCAGATACTATTGCCTTAGGAAATCCATGTAATTTGACTTAACCAGTGTAAAAATTCTTATGCGTAGACTTAACTGGTGTAAAATGTGTTTCCTTTGTCAACTTATCCACCACAACCATGATGGAATCATGTTGTCTCCAATTCATTGGCAATCTTGTAATAAAATCCATGGAAATAACTTCCCATTTCCATTCTGCAACTGACAAAGGTTGCAACAAACCTGCAGGATGTTGATGCTCAACTTTTACCTGCTGACATTTCATACACCTTGAAATATACTCGGACATATCCTTTTTCATTCCTAGCCAAAAATACTGCTTTCTGGCTGTAGCAATTGTCTTCTAGTATCCTAGATGACCAGAATATGGAGCTTGGTGGATCTAGTCCATAACCATTCTCCTCAAATCTGTGACATTTGGGATATAGATTATGTTCTTATAAGTAAGAAGTCCATATTCTTCCAATTTATATCCCTCATACCTCTTATCAAGACTTTTCCACTGCAATTTTTCTTTTACCTGCTCATACAATTCATCTCCAGCAGTATGATTAACAATCTACTATCTCAAATCTGACTGGAAAATACTAAGAGATGCCACATGCATTTCCTACACCTTCCTGCTGAGTGCATCAGCTACCTTATTCTCTTTTCCTTTTATGTGCTTGATTTCAAAATCAAAGTCACATAAAAACTCCAACCATCTATCTTGCCTAGCATTTAATGTTGCCTGATCAAGTAAGTACTTCATACCACAATGGTTTGTCCTTAGCTCAAATCTTCTTCCCAACAAGTAATGCCTCCACATCTTGAGAGCATGTACAATAGCTGCAAGTTTTAGGTCATGAGTAGCATAGTTCTTCTCATTCTCCTTCATCTTTCTTGACTCATAACATATCACGTGGTTGTCTTGCATAAGGAATCCTCCAAGCCCTTGACCGCATGCATCAGTACACACCACAAAATCTCTTTTCGAATATGCAATATTCAATATTGGTGCACTTGTGAGAAGATTCTTCAGCTGTTGGAAGCTTTCTTCACACCTCGGTGTCCATTCAAACTTTATTCCCTTCTTTTGCAATGAAGTGACTGGATGTGCAACCTTGGAGAATCCCTCAATGAATCTCTTGTAGTATCCTACAAGTCCCATAAATGATCTTACATATGTTACATTTCTTGGAGTAGGCCAATTCATAATGGCTTCAATCTTCTTCGGGTCTACAGATATGCCCTCATCTGAGATAATGTGACCCAAGTAATGAATCCTATCTCTATAGAAGTCACACTTAGTCAACTTTGCATATAGTTGATGCTCCCTGAGCAATTGAAATGTCAATCTCATATTGTCTTCATGCTCTTCCTCATTCTTAGAATAAATAAGAATGTCATCAAGGAAAACAAGAACAAACTTGTCCAAATACCTGTTGAAGACACTATTCATAAGGCACATAAATGTAGCTAGTGCATTTTTGAGACCAAATGGTACCACTAGAAACTCATAATGTCCATACCTTGTTCTGAAGGATTTCTTATGAATGTCTTCATCCTTGATTCTTACCTGATGGTAACCAAACCTCAAGTCAATATTGGAAAATACCTTTGCTCCTTTCATTTGATCAAAGAGGTCATCAATCCTAGGAAAAGGGTATTTGTTCTTGACCTTGAATTTTTTCAGCTATCTGTAATCAATACACAACTTGAGTGTACCATAATTCTTCTTCACAAATAGAACTGGTGCTCCCCAAGGAGACACACTAGGCCTGATATGATTTTTCTCCAACAACTCTTGCAGTTGCATCTTTAACTCTAGCATTTCTGGTGTACTCATCCTGTAGGGTGTCTTGGACACTAGTGCTGCTCCTGGCACAAGTTCAATTGTGAAATCAACGTCTTTATTTGGAGGAATCCCTGGAATCTCATCAGGAAACACATCCCTGAAATCCTGCAACACATGAAATTCCTCCAACCTAGGAGTTTCATTCTCTATTGCCTCCACAGTATGAGTTGCATACAACTGACAACCTTTCCTACATAACTTCTTCAGCTACATTGTTGAAATATGCCTTACTGATATCACCTTTGGAATGCCTCTTACAACCCTTAAGTTTCCTTTTTCATCCAAGCACTTGAAATCCTTATTATAACAGTCAAGATTTACCCTGTGAGCTTCTAACCAATCCATTCCAATGAGAACATCATAAGAACGAAGTGGTAGAACATTGAAATATACATGAGTGGCCAATCCATCCATAACCAATGGACATTTCTCTACCACTTCACTAACCTTTCTCTTAGTCCCAGTGCCTAGATGAACTAACCAATATTTTCTATGCTTTACTTTCTTAAAATCACAAATATCCACTACTCTAGGGGTAATGTAACTATGATTAGAACGAGGGTCAATCAAAATAGAAATAGATTGCTCAACAATCTTACTTGCAACTTCAACCATAGTTGACTGGTGATCTTCCTGGCTATCCTCCAGCGTTGCATAGATACTAGGGTCCTCCCTTGCTACTTGACCCACTATTTTTGCCTGTTGAATGTTGTAAATTGGCCTTGCATTCTCATTCTCAAGTGGACAATTCCAGCACATGTGGGGTCCTCCACATTTACAACATTGGAGTGGTCCTCTATTCTGTTGTGGTTACCCGATATTTTCTCCCACCACTCTACTTGGATGCTTCTCAACTTGGGATGGCTTCTTCTGTTGATTCCTAAAGTTAGCAGGTTTAAAACCATTCTTCCTTTGGTCAAACTTCTCATTCTTCTTGTCCTTCCATGTCTTCTGGTAATCAAGTTTTCCTTTGCTTTGCTCATAGAAATACTTAGCATTCCTTATTTCTTATTCAAGAGTTCTAGGTTCATAAAACTCAATTCTATCTTTGTAATACTGAGGCAATCCACTCAGGAAATGTTGGATATTCACTTTTTCATATTTGATGTACCTGACATACCTTAAAAGTTCCAGGAGCTTGTTTGCATATTCTTCCATGGTCTGTGTTAGCTAGAATATTTTACCCTCTGTGGACAGTAAAGTGTTCCACTGGTCTGAATGGTTCAGATCCAGAAAAAATGAAGGATAGAGGTTGAAGACCCTCCCTAGACATCGTAGATACCTGGAATATGACGCTTTGATAGTAACCATGTGTACCTGCAATCAGCTTAAACATGCAAACACATCAAAGCTGCCAGAATATAATCTACTAATCCATGTTAGTGACTAAGGAATCTAACAACATACATGTGAAATCAAACAACAACAACAATGTGGGACGGAAATCAACTTGCATTAAGATAAAAATGGAGAAGTTTACAACCAATCAAACCTTAGTGTTGACATGCATCTCCATGAAACCAAGCACTCTCATCCCCATAAGCTCTGAATTTAGCTCTCTATGCTCTCCAATGGCTTGGGCCAAGTGATCAATCCAACAACATAACAATACCTTAAGAGTTCTCCACCTCAACCATGGATACGAGCTTGTATTTATAAGACTCAATGGATAGGGATGGTTGAGAGATTATTGGATGAGGTGGCCTCTAAGATCCTAGGATGAGGGATCTCGAGCTCAACTGACCCACAATGATAGGGATAAGGGAGGACATGAGGCTCATGATTTGGAAGCCTCGAGAATCCTCTCTTTTTCCCCTTTTACCCAGGGTATCGCGTTTATCCTCTTATGACAGAGCGGTTCAGGTAAGAACCACTTATGGACCAAGGGCAACAGGTGGTGGCACCGATTCTGGAAAACAACAGAAAGGCCAGTGCAAGCAAGGAACCGCTCATGGCTAACAGGGAAAGTGTGGTGCTGAGCATTTTTATGTAGAATTGACAGACAGCATGGGTTTCCTCTATAAGTGATAGGATTAAGGACAAGTAGGTATGTCAAAGGTCTTATCACATGATGATGACAGGATTTTGGCATAACAGGAAGCCCCCCAAAGCATGAGTTTTATAGGGATTCGATAAACGAGAGCTTTGAGAACAAGTCGTTTCTATGAAGTGAAAATGTCAACTCGATTGAAGCATGTTGTCAAGTAGGCATCTGTAGTACATCAATATTTTGACTCATAGACACAAGTAACCAAATGATGGCTGCAGACCAATACAAGGCAGATCCATGAGAGGAATAAACAAGCATGGCTACTAGAATATAGCGTAGATCCATGTGATAGAGGACTCAAACTTGGACATAGCTACCAGACATACAATGTAGATCTATGTCATTTAGACGCAAATTTGAGCATAGCCAAGATCATACAAATGTGGATCCATGCTAGACATACAAAAATCCATCGCAACCGAGGGAAAAGCAATGAGCACTTTAAACAAATACCCATGGTCTTCATCTTGTCTTCCATAAGGTACGATTCTATCCATGTGATTACAAGGATCTGAAGTTGAACATGGTAGAAACCACTTGATTACCAGTCAATGATGTGAAAGATTAACAAGTGTGAGGGATATCACCATTAATTTCAATGATTCCAAAGGTAGCCTAGTAAAATCTACTGAGTGTGAATAGATGTCCTGATGTCGAACACCCAGTCGATTCTGTTGATCAGAGGCCAATGATGTGAACCTATGTTGAGAGCGATACAATCTGTCATTAAGGCATACAGATCTCAATGTACTAAGTATTTGTTTCTAAGACTATTTATCGGATGATGAGTTGATGTCGACGGGAATAGTCTCATTGAAGGGGGGGCATGATGAATCCCACATCGACGACACAAAACTCGAAACATAGTTTTGGAATGATGTGAATGTAGTAACCATTGAAATGACTCAAAAGTACTAACACAAAGACTATGCTGACTGCAGAGGTAAAAATTCTTCAAATCCCCTTTGAACATCGGGCGGTACGACAAAAAGACTTGGAAGCATGAATAAATTGGACAAACACACAATGTGACAGTGGATAGTGCAATCTTTTGAAAGACTCAGAGGAGTGACATGACTCATGAAAGTGGATTGTCGCAAAAATCAGTTAAATACGCAATTGAATGACATGATGTGCAGACAAGTGCCATGTTCAAAGGTAACGACAAACAACTATCATTATATGCAAAATGATTCCCTTCCCATTTTCCCCATCATGGTTGATGGGTGCCTTTTTTCGGTTTTACCAGTTCAAAGAGGGTAACAAACACTCGATATAGCTTGTCAGATGACAAGTCTAGAATCATATGTTTTACGAACCTGAGAGAGGAGGGGTTTGTTCCCAAAATGTGTCTCTCAATGTTTGATTTAACGAGTCCATTGAAAGAAAACTCGATATCATTCATATTTAGAGAGTCTGAACGAATACGGAAGAAGACTCCAAAGGGGTCCTTTTTCATATGATTTAGTCTCTGAGGCCCGAAAAAGTGTAAAATCATACCTTAGAGAAATATTCCAGTCATGATTGGCTAGAGTGTTTCTTTTTCGTAAATAGTCATATCCAAACCGAAAAAGAGATAACCTACCGTCGAATGAATGACTCTTCAAATACTTAACGAGCGTGAATAAGACAAGATTGTTCGGCGATCTTTTCGTATTCAGGGAGCTTGAAAAGAGTTTAAAGAGGATTCCATTAGACTTTTTCATGTTTGAATCCAGAGCATGAAAAAGTAACAAACTAAGCTCAAACCACTTTTCATGTTTTAACCAGAGCACGAAAAATGAAAAGTAAGCTCAACACCATCTTACTGTTTTTAACGAGCTCGAAGATCCATTGAAAGAATGCTCGAATATTGGTTTCATTTTTACGCAAGCTTGAAACCAATGGGTAAAATATGATTGAAAAAATCCCATTAACATGATATACAAAGGTTGGAATATTCCCCCCAGCATGATTGCTAGCGAAGCCTACCCCTAACATGGTTGCTAGCGGCTCGACATGCCCCCAAGCTTTGCTCCATTTAACGACTCTTCTTCCATATCCAACCTAAAAACCTGGTTACTAATGTGAATATGTTCACCAGGGGGGTAGGAAGAACAAGAATCAGGCAGGTGAAAACAAGGTTCAAGTTTTAACACTAATGTGAAGACTCGACTCAAGGGAAGGGGATCTATTTCGTTTTTACACAAGCTTGAAATAGAAGGTAACTATGCTTGGAACATGGTTTCATTTTTATGCAAGCTTGAAACCAAAAGGTAAACTATGCTTAAGGAGACCTACTTCATTTTTTAATGAGCTTGAAATAGAAAATGAACTATGTTCAAGAATGGTTTAATTTTTATGCAAGTTTGAAACCAAAAGGTAAACTATGCTTGAGGAGATCTATTTCATTTTTTAATGAGCTTGACATAGAATGGGAACTTTGCTAAAAGGAATCTGTTTCATTTTTTAATGATCTTGACACAGAATGGGAACTATGCTCGTAGGCATTTGTTTCATTTTTTAACGAGCTTGACACAGAATGGGAACTATGCTCACGACATGGTTTCATTTTTATGCAAGCTTGAAACCAAAAGGGTAAACTATGCTTAAGGAGTGGTTTTATTTTTTAATGAGCTTGAAACCAAAAGGTAAACTATGCTCTAAAACCTGCTCCTACCAAACATGCTATCCATAGTTTGGTAGGTTTTCCCCATTACATAAAAGCTAGCGTCTTAGCTCCATTATGATGTCCATATACTAAAGCCATGCCCCCCATTTTACCTATGATGGGAAGAAGCTAACTAGAAGAAGGGGAAGGAACCGCAAGAACATGTGGCACATTCAGGGTAGTCTGATTACTAGGAGTAATGTGATGGTCAGGTGTAACAAAAGAAATCTGATCAATGGTCACAATCTTCCCATCATGGGGAAAATGCATAACTCTAAAGAGTGTGGACACAACAGCCTTCATGGCATAAAAATAATTGCGTCCAAGGAGTAGATTGAAATCTAAAGGACCTTGGACCACCATAACATCATTACAGACAGCTTTCCCTCCTAGTGTAATAGGCAAATAAGGAAGGGTCCCTAAAGGTGCAGTAGGCCTGCCATTAAAATCCAATATCTGATCGGTGGCTGGCACAAGCTGAGGAGAACCTAAAGCTTGCCAAGCAATTGAGGATAGAATACTAATAGAAGCCCCTTCGTCAACAATAGTGCGAAGTATCCACCTAGTAGTAACATTCACAACTATCTAGAAAGGAACACTCAAATGAAGACAAGACTCTGTTAGGTTACTCCAGCCAAAGGAAACAACCTCACTACTCGGAGAGGGTTCTATCGAAACAGACAAAATTTCCTCTTGTCAAGAACAATCAGAATGAAGCATAAAAACTTTAGCAAGTTTCAGTTCATTCTCTACTGGAAGAGAAGAACAAGACAAAGATTTGGTTAAAGAGACTACTTCAGTCTTAACACTCTTTGATGAAAGAGCGGGATCGGGTGGAAATGACACCGACTCGACCACTTCACTCTCCGAAGGAAGAGTGGGATAAATTATAAATGAAACTGAATTGACCACTTGGTCAACCAGTGGGGAATCGAGGGATAACTTATTATCACTTGTTGGAATCACCTGTTGATGATTAGTAATATTTTCCAACCAACACAAAGCTTCATCCATGCTTGGACAAAGAAAAGTACGATGTATAGCTTTGCATAGCAAGCAAGGATACAAAACTTTACCCTTGCAACCTTTTACCAATGGGTCACTGGTTGAGGCAGTATCGTCAACATGATGATCAGAGGTTGATGACACAGATGGTTTGGACCTTTGAGACCTCTCTTCTTGTACATGGGAGATACCGGGACACTCCTTAAGAAGGTGGTCCCCCTTGCAAAGCTTACAAGGGAACTTGGGTTTTTCGGGTGCTCTCTTAGAACAAGCACCATCAAGAGCAGATGGTTTTTGCTTTTTATCTTTCTTATCCTTCTTCTTTTTACCCTTCCCTTTCTTCTTCTTCTTATCCACATGAATATTAACCATAGAGCTCTGGTCAAGCGAAGAAGAAGAAAGGGATGAAGCAACAACCGGTGAAGAAGGAGTAGGATTAGGTTGAGTTCGATCCTCTCTCGGAGGAAAGGTGACATTTGAGACATTAGGTGTAACAGGAATTACCTGATTAAAAATCCAAACCGGTAATCCTATAGTTAATCCAAGAAGATTTAGAGTGGAAATAAAAGGATGACCAATACCTTCACTTGGAGGGAATACAAAAGGTACAGCTTGGAAAGGGATCTCTTGAGTAGTAGTCCTATATGAGGATGCCATCTCTAAACTCTCTAATAACCCCCTAACTACCATGCACAAGCAAGTACTACTCAAACTAAAAGCAACAAGCAAACATGTGAAAGGAGTGGATAAGAGTTAGGAATCTCACAGGACAGGCCAAAAGGATAACTCAGATGGTTTGAGGATTCCTAAAAGGGTCTCTCGATATACACAAGGTACATGGGAGCTCAAATCAGTAGTAGTGCCGTCTAATGCATAACCATTCACAAGGGGCCTTCCTATATACAATCAAGTATGTGAATACCTTTCTATATACCTCAAGGGTACGTGAAAGGTTGTTCGATATACTGACGGTACGTGGAAGAACCGCACAAGTCCCATGATGTAATGAAAACAAATAATGATAGATCCTACACTTAATGATGGTCGAACATGTCTCTAACTTATCACTCAAATTTCTAAAATTTTTAACCTAGTACTACTGTTAATTTTATCTTTTGCGTTTAAGTGGAACCATGGAGTGAAAACTTGAATTTAAAGAAGATGCATACTAATCTATATGATAGTGCAAGTTTTCCTCTTCAATGAAATTCTACCTAAAATAGGGAGAGAGATTTACTTTTCTTCCTAAATATGCACACCCAAATGCAAATGCAATTCTATCTTTTCAAACGAAAAAGGAAATATCAATGCACCCCAACAATCTCCATGGAAAAAAATAAAAAAGAGATATATATAACATCTAACATAAATAAAAAATGTTTCCTATCCTTTCATGCTTGAAAAAGACACATAAAAACTCAATGGAAATATGATTTCACTAACATTTCCAAACAAATCTAACTCTAATGTGCGCAAAGCTGAAAATAGATGTTTCTTCTCAATGAAAGTAAGATCTAGAATTTCAAACAATCATGCACAAAACAAGAAGAAAATCGTTCAACAAACTTGCGAATAAAGCGAAAGAGAGAGAAAACTAAAACTTCTCTTTGAAACAGACAAGGAAATGAAGAACCAATCTTTCCTACCAAGCATTGAAAAAATCAGCATGCAAAAGGAAACAAGAATCACCCAAGCAAAGAAAGACTCAAAACAACATGGATCACTCATGCATTCCAAGTCTAAAACAAACCAAAACCATACGCATGAAAATGAAATGTATATTTCCAATTCCAATGAATAATATCTACAGAAAAGAGCAAGAGGTTTCAGGCAAAGCAAATAATGCAAAATCCAATGCAAGAAACATAAACTCTCTTTGAATGCAAAGGGAATATAACAATCAAAGCGACTGTAGAATACACAATTCATGGCCCCTCCCAGCTGTGAGGAAGCATTTTTTTTAAATACGCTTCATTTTCATCAAAAAGTAAGCCAAAAACACACAAAAATGAAAATACAAAGTCTAGAACAGGGCCTACCTGGCACCGCACAGATGAAGCTGCTGATAGGAGGTTTTGAGGTAGAACCACTCCTTGCTCACTTGATTCAGGCAGTGGCACTGCTTATGGATAAATTGACTCAGGCGGTGTCACCGCTTCTTGCCAACAAAACATGTGCAGTTCCCTAAATAGATCCAAAACACAAGGATAATGAAAGATCTAGTCAGAAAAAGACTAGATCAAGGTAAAAACTGATAGATTGACAGTAAAAAAGAGCATAAAAGGTTGAAAATAATTCATATCTAAACAAATCTGGGAGTTTCAAACCAAAATCCACTGAGTGAGATACCAGATATGACTGAAGAGAGTTGGAGAAGGAGCCTGGATTTGGACAAGAGTTGAAGAACTGAGGAAGATCATATTGGCTGATACATACATTCATTCCCCAGCAGAGTCACCAGATTTGTTAGCTGGAATATTTCACCTTTTGTAGACAGTAAGGTGTTCCACTAGTCTGAATGGTTCAGATCCAGAAAAAATGAAGGAGAGAGGTTGAAGACCCTCCCTGGACACCGTAGATACCTGGAATATGATGCTTCGATAGTAACCATGTGTACCTACAATCATCTTAAACACGCAAACACATCAAATATGCCAGAATATAATCTACTGATCCATGTTAGTGACTAAGGAATCTAACAACATACATGTGAAATCAATCAACAACAATAATGTGGGATGGAAATCAACTTGCATTAATATAAAAATGGAGAAGCTTACAACCAATCAAGCCTTAGTATTGATATGCATCTCCATGAAACCAAGCACTCTCATCCCCATAAGCTCCGACTTTAGCTCTCTATGCTCTCGAATGGCTTGGGCCAAGTGATCAATCCAACAGCATAAGAATACCTTAAAAGTTCTCCCCCTCAACCATGGATATGAGCTTGTATTTATAAGACTCTATGGATAGGGATGGTTGAGATACTAGTGGATGAGGTGGCCTCTAAGATCCTAAGATGAGGGATCTCGAGCTCAACTAACCCACAATGATAGTGATAAGGGAGGACATGAGGATCATGATCTAGAAGCCTCTAGAATACTCTCTTTTTCCCATTTTACCTAGGGTACCACATTTCTCCTCTTATGACAGAGGGGTTTTCATAAGAACTACTTATGGACCAAGGGCAACAGGCGGTGGTACCACTTATGGAAAACAGTAGAAAGGCAGTGTGAGCAAGGAACCGCTCATGGCTAATAGGGAAAGCACAGTGCTGAGCATTTTTATGTAGAATTGACAGACATCATGGGTTTCCTCGCTAAGTGTTGGGATTAAGGACAAGTAGGTATGTCAAAGGTATTATCACATGATGATGACAGGATTTTGGTATAACAGTCTATTGTCCTAACCTCAGCTCATGGAATTCCTTGATCTTATCATCATAGTACCTGTCAGAGAAGTACTTCTGCTTGAAGTAATTTTGGAACTTCTTCCATACAATCCTTCTTTCATTGATCTTCTTTACCTTCTTGAAGTGCTCCCACCATATGGATGCTCTTCCTGTCAAATTGAATATGGATACTCTAGCCTTCATATTTCCTGAATAGTCTTGGACTTGGAAATATTTCTTCATCCCAACAAGGCAAGCTTTAGCTTCTTGTCCATTATTTATCTCACCATTAAAGGTAGGAGGCCTTGCCTTCTTAAATTCATCACATGAATGGTTATCTCATTCCTCTCATTCCCATGAGATGAATAATTTGAACTGTCAGTGGATCCTTTAGATTCAAATGACTCACTAGGAGATCTCTTCCTTCTTCTGGTACTGCTCTTACTACCTTCTAGTCTTACTATCTGGTCCCCAGAGTTCATCCGCCTCTGGATGTCTGTCAAAATTTGCGGCATGGCTGCATTCAACTTATTATGCTCCTCCTAAGCCTTAACCCATATTTTATTATCTACCCTGTAACTTTGCATCTGTGACCCTTAGGCTTCTCATGGTGGCTACAAAATCTGGGGGAGTCTCTTGAAATATCCTCCCATTAGACTCTATCTGAGCATTTCCAACTTAGATG
Source organism: Pseudotsuga menziesii (assembly GCA_001517045.1). Classification (NCBI taxonomy): domain Eukaryota; kingdom Viridiplantae; phylum Streptophyta; class Pinopsida; order Pinales; family Pinaceae; genus Pseudotsuga; species Pseudotsuga menziesii. Next base: position 47,510 of record LPNX010234511.1, on the reverse strand, counting down.
TTTTCTCCCATAACATATTCCTCATGTTCATAGGGATCATGTGCATCATTCATGCTATAGGTTCTCATTGTTGAACCAAAACCCAACTTTACTGATCTGCACTATGTGGAATGTTTCCCTCTTGAAGGTGACTATAGCTCTACAAAATGTGTTAATACACACGATTGTTATCTGCAAAACATTCACATGAATCATACATTACTTACCTTCACTTGGAAAAATCATACATTGACAACTTTGCCCAAAACAAAAAAAATTATTTTCACAAGAACAACTGTCTTAAGGGGACAATGGGGGTCGCGTAATCTGGTGCATAAATAGACTACCATTTTTCATCTTTCTAGCCCTTCAGATATCACTGAAAAATCCTACTAAATTTCTCTGTTTTGGAAAATATTTCAAAATCTTCACCCGCTGCATCAAAAATATTTTTGACTTTCACCCGCTACAATGGCTCGATCTTCATTTGTCATCGGCTACAATTTCTTTTTCCAGCCACCACCACAGCAACTCGGCTTTCGGTTTCTAGCCATTGTTGTAGCTCATTCTTCTTTTTCTAGCTGCCTCTATGTCGGATCCATTTCCATCTTTCCTCTGCCACGCGTCAACTCGAACTTCATTTTCCGCCAACCACCATTGTGGCTCAAACTCTAATTTCTGTCCATGGTAGCGGCTTGATCATCAAATTTCATTTTCCACCATCGGCTCGATCCTTTTCTTTCTTCCTTATCCACCACCAACACTTAGACGATATTTTTGTCATTTTTCCTTCCGTGTCGGATGCCGTTGGAAAAACTTCCTACTTCCGTCGTTGCCGTAGCGGCTCGAAACTTAACTTCTATCTGCGTTGCAAAAGAACTTCAAACTTCTTCTTCCTAAGTCATCCGCCACTGTGAAAATATCCTAGAATTTCATCCATTGTGCAGCATCTAAAAACTTCACTTGCTTGCCGCCAATGTAGCCGACATTGCGGCTTGAAGATCAACCTCCTCCTACAGCTGAATCATCTTGTTTCAGGTGACCTAGCCACTTTAACGGCTCCCTCCTTGGTTTGTTTCCGTTGCGGTGTCTCAAACAACAAATTTTCTCTACTGCATTGGCATGGAGGAAATAACATAGCCATTTTTTTGTCTCACCTTCAGCCACCCCAGCCACTTCAATGGCTCATCTTGGGCTTTCTCAGCCACCTAAAGGGGTTTTCATACTTTAGAAAAATTTTCAAATTTTTCTATGTCTGCTGCTGTGGCTAAACACCCACAAAGGTTGATTTCTAGCCTCTGATAACTTCTCTTCATGGCCCATAGAGGCCCAAAGCTGCAACCAAGTAGCTCTGATACCAATCTGTCACATCCCCACCCTTCTACCAGCGAGAGGACGCAACCATAATGATGAAAATCTGGGAAAACTAAGCCCCATGATCACAATATAAGATTCATTAGAAATAAACATACACAGATGCATAAATTACTATCAAACACTAGAAACAATTTCACGCATTCACAACATTTAACATGTTCATATGGATTCATAAAACAAACACAGTTGCAAGGATTTAAACACGAGAATACTGATCTTAGAAGAAGCTTGTCTTGCAACTAGCTACGTCACTGCAATGTTCCACCCAACCATAGGCTAGTATGCTCATCAATCTCTCAGCAACACTGCCACCCCCGAGCTGGGAATGATTCCACAAGGAATAAAGGGAAACTAGCAGGCTCACACGTAGCCAAGAACACACAAAGCTCAACCAAGCCAACACATATGGGTTTATCAGGCTAATTGGGAGCTGGAAAGGTTGGCTGCTAAGCTAGTGAGCTCAATACAAGAGATATGGACACCTGAACCAGAACTAGCTTGACTTCTAAGACATCCACACACACACCCAACACAAGGAAACATCCCCTTCTCTTCTATGCAGTCTATTGGGCCATGCATTCCCTTCCAATGCTATTCAGGGGGTGCAGAGAAGAAAGTTATCCCTGTAGCTCTTTCTGTGAGGCTCCTACACACACTAGGTTTATGAAGAAGGCTCAGACCCCATTTCCACTTTAAAAATAGTTCAACTAAAACAATAGAGTCATACACAACAATTTCTAGATATGGGATTGATGAAAATCAACTTAGGATCCAAAAATGAATTTGCAGCTGGGTAATACAACCCCCTTAGCAGCAATTCAAATTCCAGATTCGTTTATGGCCCTAACGTGGCCAAAACAAACTCAATCGGCACCCAAAATTCATGGCTCTGTTTCCCCCTGTTACGGAGAAAAATTACTATGGCTTGGGGTACCACAACAGACAAAGTAACCGCATAAATCAATCCTTTCCTATATGCAAGAGAAACCAAACATCTAACACTAAAGGATCTTGAAACATACCTTATTTCAGATGGTTGATGTAGATCCCCGTTGAGCTTTTCCACTCTCGCTTGTATTAGCAATTTGCTCTATCAACATTCAACAAACAAGACAAGCATGCTATATAATTGTGTTAGACCTACTCTATCATATATATTCAATAACATATTAGCATTTAAAATCATCCATGGATTCAATAATAAATTAAATACACATTATTGGATAGGAAAAGATATTTCTATTAATATAAATCAGAGATTAGAATAGTGACAACTTCTGTCGGCACATCTGCGAATCGGAGAAACCGAGTCCTCCACCCGGGCCTCCACCACTTAAATCCTCCATCTCTCAATAGCAAGATCACAAGCAAAGGCAAGCCTAGGGATAATACAAAGTGCTCCAAGGGACAAAGGGATGTAGACTCAAGTATAACCTCCGACAACAATGGACTATAGTTTTCTTTCTCTTCAATTCCTCTTTTTCAATGTATCCAAAGGGTTCCTTATATAGTGCTTCAATGGGGTAATAGAAGGTCAAATTCGAGCAATCTCAAGGCATATGGAAGGCCAAGAGACAAGTGAATCAGATCCACATCAAGGAAAACTCCAAAACTGTTTGGACTTTTGCACACATCCCGATGTACGCGGGTTTTAGGGTCATATCTGCGTACATACACGAGAATAGGTTTAAAAGTCGCATATGGGAAATAATGCATGTTTTTAGGGATGATCTTGGAAACATCAAAGGTACAAAAATGGTACATGGGTTCTAAAGAGTCCGCATAGGGGCAGGGAAGGCCGTAAAGGTGTGATCCACCATGTGTGGTAAAATCAGCTGTAACAGATGCCCCCTAATGTGTGAGGTCAGAGGGGTGATATGATGGCCGAAATAAATTATAAATACATCCCAGAAGTGGAGTGATGAAGAACTAGGTGGAAGATCTAGCCATCCAACAGTATAATAAAATAACCAAACTCTGCACATAACTACAAGTAGATATAGTAGTCCCAGATACATAAGAGTACAATGGCCATGAATAGGCATGATTTAAAATATGATATGTGTGGTCATCACCATGTAAAATATAGATAGATCAGAATCTCCATGATGAAGATATGCAAAGGATCATGATCTCCATGAAAGCTAAATATATCTGACATACACTAGAATCAAGTCATGAGAGCTGAAATCTCATGAACACTGGCACGATTAAGGAGATAGCATATATGAAATGCCACCAATCTGGAAGGTCTTCTACATAATACGCTATGAGTACATGTCCTACTATGTGAATAGAGGTTTCGAGGTCGAACATTGTAGTCCATCGTCTAATTACCAGTCATTGATGTATACCGTTAACAAACATGAGATCACCCACGGATAATGAAAATGGGAATCAAGGTACTAGAGTGCAAACTAACAAGTGTGAATAAATGTGTTGAGGTCAAACACTTGAGAGGATCCATCTATTGGAATATAATCCATCAATATTATACGTTAGTGTAAATAATAGGAAGATGAAAAGACTCTCGGATGTGTGATCCCAAGAGTCATTGTAAATGTATAAATAAATACTTTGGATATGAAATGAATTGAATCAGGAGTTATTATCCAATAGTGGTATCAGAGCTTCCTGTCATAACTCCTGGCTGCATTTCAGTCCTGGAATTTTTCCCGCTAGACCTCCATTCTTCCCTTTTTCAATTCGTTTCAGACTGCCTGCTCCGTCAGTCTACCAGTCACCAGCCTGCCATCTGAGTGTTTCTCCTGCCAGCCTGCATACATTCATTGTTTGTGTTACAGTTGCTGCTCAGCCCTCGCACTAGAATTTTTCCTTCATGCTCTTAGTTCGGTTAAGTATGCCTAGTCTGATCATTTCATAGACGTTTCTTTGCATTATTATGCCCTCCTCACTCATGAGACAAGAAGCATCGGAAGATGAAATTCATTGTGATAGTAGCGATGCTGCCTCTTCTTCTTCTGGTGGCTCCGACTACGTTTCAGGCTACGTTTGCTGAAGGTCATGAATGTTCCTCTACGTGCATGGATCTTTAACTCTTTTCATGTTTTCGTTATGGACTCTGTAACGGTTTTGCTTTTGTGGGACTGGAATATTTCTTGTTTTACCAATTTTGATGAAGGAAATTTTGGAAAATGGTTGTTATTCGCTCTGTAATGGTTTTGCGAAACCCTAATCCCACGAGCATTTTTGTATGTGTATTATTAAATTGCTATGAGTCTAATTTGAGATATATGTTGAGTTGTGCAAGCATCTACAAGTCATGTGTTTCATCCTTGAGAATGGAAAAATCCACATGATATATGTGAAATCTATTGTGTAAGCTGCGGTTTCATAGTATTTCTACTACGACTTCTTTGAAGTTGTGACCACGCTTCAGTGACTGAAGATTGTTGTTGATCGTGTAAGCTCATGGAGTATCCTGCCTACGACCCGCTACTGTGGAGTATCATGAAGCTGGAGTGTGCTGCTTGTTATGTGGTTATTCAGAATTTGTTGAAGATTGAAGACTCAGTGCATGGAGATTGAAGATCATTAGTGAAGAGATACTGTTCTCTTCAACTGCGTGAAGTGTTACTAAAGACTGACAGTAAACCTTTTTCAAGTGCATGGAGGTGAAGATTCACGCCCTCATTAGACTGCGTGAAGACCGTTCTCTTCATGAGCGTGGAGGTAAAATTTTGGTGTTGATATCTTTTGTGATGGTTGGATTACACAAACCCTAATTTCTGCCCTAAATCTATGCGTTGGAGATTGAATGAAAGGTCTGCAAATATTTTTTCCTTGTGAGTGAAGTGTGTATTATAGGAATGGTTGTATGAGTTATGATGATGTGTATTTGATGAGCCCGTACTTGATGTTTAAGCCACGAATGATAAGTTGTTGCTTATGAGCCATGATTTTTGATGAGTTGCGACTGCTATGAATTTGATGCTGCGATTTTGAATTTAACCCTGGAACATTGTCGGGACATCCTTCAGCTGTCTTGAAGCTACTGTGATCTATTTTGAGACTACAATCTCCTCAAAACCCAGTATGTGCTGCATATTCAATGTGTGAGTGAAGCTCGATATTTTTGCTATACATTTTTTGAAGGTTGTGTATTATTGCAAATTGAGAAGTTTGTGCACTGCCATATAAGTTGTGCTGCTGCAGAATTGTCTTAGATTAATGTAAATAATACGGCAGAAACATAGACCTACATATTAAAGAGAGCTCATTGAAGACATTGTTTCTAGTTAGTGTAGTTGTTATTCTACATAGACTGTATTGTAAAAAGTATCAAAGACTTAGACCTGCTTCTTTCACTATTGTTTCTGGTGCATAAACTCAGATACGTTGAATGCTAGTGCAATTGGAGTATCGTTGAGTACTGTGTAAAGATTACAATAGAGCTGCATTGATTTTTGATACTGATACATTGTTGTAAAGCTTGAGGAAGGTGGCAGAGACTTAGACCTGCACCTTTACTCTTTCTTATTTTCTCCTATTGTTTTAGTTGCATATTCATCACAGAAGATGCAATCTATAGCATTTGTAGTTGGTGCCACTCTCTCTAGCAAAGAGAGAGGCAGAGGAAGAATAAAATTCAGAGCGGGCCGAAACAACTCCAGCAAAATATCATATTTGCAGTGCAAGCGTTGTGGAAAGACTAGACACACATCATATTAGTGTTGGGCTTCATGGGACTCCATCAAAGACAGACATAACCAGAAGAAAGATGACAATAAAAATCAAGATGCTAGTAAATATTTAGATTCTGCTCATTGTAATCTTGGTATTAATGAAATGACTTCACTTTCATCTTACAAATATTGTTGGCTGCTTGATACTGGTGCAACATCACACATGAATTTTAGAAAAGACTGTTTTGAAGCACTTAATGAAACAATAAATGGCATAGTTTACTTTGCAGATAAGTCAAGTCTTAAACCAAAGGGAATGGGCACCATTCGGCTAAAGATGCCTGGATTCCCTGATTTCTTATTGAAGAATGTTCTTTATCTTCCAGAGTTGCAGAGAAGCCTGCTGTCCTTGGTGGAGATTCGATAGCAAGGCCATTCCATCCACATGTTTGATGGAATTGTAGAAATAAGAAAGTCCTCTCACAACCAAGTCATCATGATTGGATATGAATATGGGAAGCTGCTGAAGCTAAAGGGTTCATTTGCAAGAGTTCAGAACTATGCCTACCTCTCTCAGCATGGAGAAGGTAATTTGTCATCAAGTTTATTGTGGCATGCAAGATTTGGTCATCTGAATTTTAACAGTCTTCGTTTGTTGAGAAAGAATGGTGTATTTGGTTTTCCCACCATTCCCAAAGATAAGAGCAAATGTGATGCATGTATATTAGGGAAACACAGTAAGCTCCCATTCCATGAATCTAATTTCAGAGCAAGAAGGAAATTAGAATTAGTGCATTCTGATTTATGTGGCCCAATGCCAACTCCTTCTGCTAATGGGAATAAGTATTTTATGACCTTTGTTGATGACTACTCAAGAATGTGTTGGATTTACTGTTTAAAGACAAAATCAGAAGCATTTCAAACATTCAAAGAATTTCATGCATTGATAGAAAAACAAGCACAATAAAAAATTGGTACACTTCGTACTGATAATGGGAAAGAATACACTTCAAATGATTCTGAAGATTATCTTCGCCAACATGGAATTGCACATTAGACTATAGTTCCCTACAATCCTCAACAAAACGGTGTAGTGGAAAGAATGAACAAAACCATAATGAATATGGTCCGCTCAATGATGTTTTTTGAGAATGTAAAACTAATGTTTTGGGGTGATGCAGTGAAATGTGCAGCCTATTTGAGAAACAGAAGTCCCTCAAATTCTCTTGATAACAAGACTCCATATGAAATGTGGTTTGGCCATCTCCCTTCATTCAGGCATCTCATAGTTTTTGGTTCCACATGTTATGCCTTGATTCCAAAGGAGCAAAGAAACAAGCTTGGTGCTCCAAGCAGAAATGCATTTTCCTGGGGTATGAAGAAAACTCCAAGGCATACCGTTTGTATGATGAGGTAAACAAGAAGTTTGTTATTTCTAGAGATGTCATTTTTCTTGAGACTAATAAAAATGACCAGTCCATTAAGAGATAGCTTGATCATTTGGAAAAATATCCTCATCCAAAGAAATATTCTGAAAATGAATATGAAATTCCAAACCTTGAAGGGGGGATTCCTATTCTGGATCAACCTTTGGAATTTCCATATGAAGCACCAAATCCCCCGCATGAAGAAGTTACTGCTACTTCACCTCAACAAGAGATTCAACTGGGTGATGTGATTGAGAGAATTGGAAGACTCTCAATCAATGATGAAGCAACACCAGCTGATCAACCAGGACCATCATGAAAGATTCCTAAATGGGCCACAAAGACACTTGAAAGTGTCCATCTGGATGAAGTTGGAAAGATGGGAACGAGAAGTTCAAAAAGACATGACGATGGAGGAGAAGCAGATAATTCAAGTGATGACATGGATGTATCATTTTATTGTGAATTTAATTTATCTGCTAACTTTGAACCAAATTCCTTTGAAGAAGCTTCTACTCGAGTTGAGTGGAAAGAAGCTATGCAGAATGAGTATGATGCACTCATGAAGAATGGAACTTGGAAGCTGGTTGACCCTCCAGTTGGAACCAAACCAATTGGCTGCAAGTGGGTGTACAAGAACAAATACAGATCAGATGGCTCACTTGACAAGCACAAAGTGAGGCTTGTAGCAAAAGGCTATGCATAGAAGGAAGGAATTGACTATGAAGAAACATTCTCTCCTACAGCAAAATGGGCTACCATCCGTACCTTACTCTCTTTAACTGCTCAGAACGGGTGGAAAGTTCATCAGATGGATGTGAAGACTACTTTCTTGAATGGAGACTTGAAAGAGAATGTTTTCATGTCTCAGCCAGAAGGCTTTGTTGTGAAAGGAAAAGAACAAAAGGTATGCAAGTTTGTCAAATCCTTGTATGGCCTAAAACAAGCGCCTCGCGCATGGTATGAAAAATTAACTGAGCATCTTTTGAAGTTAAATTTCAAACATTTAGATTGATGATGCAACACTATTTATAAAGAAAGTTGGAATATCTGTTGTGTATCTTGTGGTGTACGTAGATGATCTTTTGATGACAGGGAACAATGAGAGCTATATAGCATCCATAAAGAAAGATTTGAAAAATATCTTTGAAATGACAGATATGGGACATCTCTACTATTACTTAGGAATTGAAGTCACTCAACATCCTAAGTACATATTCCTATCTCAGAAAAAATATGTTGGAGAACTACTAAACAAATTTTGCATGACACAATGCAACCCTATCTCTACTCCAATGGAACAGAAAATGAAGCTCACTTCAAGCGAAGGAAAAGAATTTGAGGATGCGACCAAGTATCGACAACTTGTAGGAAGTCTTATCTACCTTACAACAACTAGACCAGATATTTCTTATGTTGTTGGCATACTTTCAAGGTTCATGCATAAACCTTGTGAAGGACACTGATCAGTTGCAAAAAGAATTCTAAGATACTTGAAGGGGACTCAAGACGTTGGACTCAAGTACTCTAAAGTGGATGACTTCAAAATTATTGGGTACTCAGACTCAGATTTTGATGGCGATAAGGAGACATGAGTATCAACTTCTGGATACACTATGAGTCTTGGATCAGCAGCTGTCTCACGGAGATCATGCAAACAGTCCGTTTTAGCAGATTCAACAACAGAAGCAGAATATGTGGCTGCAGCTAATGCAACGAAAGAAAAAGTATGGATCAGGAAGATACTTGAAGATTTGCAAGAAAAACAAGAGAAATCCACTCCATTATTGATTGAAAATACTTTTGCAATAAAGCTAGCTAAGAATCCCAGATTCCATGATCAAACCAAACACATCAACACAAAGTATCATTTGATTCGACATCATGTAGAGTCCAAGACAGTCCATCTTCGACATTGTTCCACAAATGATCAAGTTGCAAACATCTTCACCAAAGCACTTGGATGAGAAAAGTTTGAAATATTCAGAAACATGCTTGGACTTACTAACACCCCTTCGGATTAAGGGGGGGATTGTTGGAATATAATCCGTCAAGATTATACGTTAGTGTAAATAATAGGAAGATGAAAAGACTCTCGGATGTCTGGTCCCAAGAGTCATTGTAAATGTATAAATAAATTCTCTAGCTATGAAATGAATTGAATCGGGAGTTATTAGCCAACACCATCGATCAGGGGACATTGATGTATCCCAAAACTGTCGATGGCAAGAGAACCTGCCACTGATGACTGCAAGTATCAAGGCCCTCAAAAATGACTCTAGATTCCTATCCCAGAATAAATGATTTGAAGTCGATGGGATGAAATCCACTGGAAGGAAGGTATTAATGCATTCCTCATCATCCAACATGAGGTACTCAGCAAGGCTGTATAATGTGGAAGGAATCGATCATAATGTGCATGAACCAGTATCAGTATTGGGAATGGTCGACATACAAAGTCAAGAGAATTGAGGAATGGTCGACTCAAGTTTCAACTTCCTTTGAACAAGAGCATAAAGTTGAATGGTGACTGAATGCAGGCACCATAGACTCAATATACAAAACTGGGACATCTCTGCGACATAAGAGGCATTGAAGGAGGCTCCATAGGGACTGGAAGCTTAATGAGTCGGTGGAGATAAACTCAGAGAAATGAGTACAGCTCCTAAAGTCAAACTATTAACCCAACCAATGGATGTGATATACAGTGCCTTGTTCGAAGGTGACACGACTCGACTGCTTCCAAAGATAACATATTTTCTTGTCCAGGTTTTTGGTTTTTTTATTTTTTTTGTATTTTTTCAAATATTTTGAAAAGCTTGAAAAAGAATAAAATTGTTTTATAGTTACAGACTAGGAGGATATGAGTGTCAATGGGCAAACAAACTAGTTTCAAGTAGTGGAACATACCTATGATCAATGCAAGGACACATGTGTAGGATAATGACACTCCGGGGAAAGTCCCCTCCCGGTAAAATGGGGAATCAAGCTGCAAAGGATATATAAAATGGCTCTACATGACTAGAAATGAGACAAGATTGGGATATATGGCTGATAATCAAAGTCAGGGAAGCTGGCATAAGGCATAATGAGGCAGGAAAAACTCATGATAATGCAATTACAACTTGACATAAGGGAATCCTGGGGTAAAAAGGCCAAAAAAAAGATCAAGAGGAGTATGAGGCTCTTATGCAAAGACATGGCGATACTATGCAAAGGACTCCCACACCCTAATGAAAGAAAATGTCGGCATGGGCACCAAATGCAGAAAAGGAGCTAACTAGGGCACCCATATATGGTCAAGCTCTACCATTTACATCATGTCACTTCTAAAACAACAAGAAGGTTCCGTGACAAGATAGAATAGGTTCATACCTAAGGTTATAAAGAAATGGTCATAAGGTCATGCAAAGTGAAAAAGGATGTGAATCTAACCTATATGCCAGTTTAGACATAATACCTGAAATTGGCACGAACAGGTCAAAACCACGGTCAAAACGACACTCAAAATGGACTCCTACATCATCAAATTAGTCCAAAACAGTCCAAAATGGTCAGAAAATGTTCAAAACTATAGAAAAGGGCGTAAAAATTTCAAAATTTTCAAAAAATTTCTACAAATAGTAAAAAATTCAAAAATTCCATATCATTTGAAATTTTTACCCATTTGAGCTCAAAAATTCCAACGCCAAGTCCAGGAGCTTCGTCCAGCGAAATTCAACACCGTTTGTTCCAAGTAACTTCTCATGTCCTCCTCTTCCATTTTCATGCAAATTTTTTCAATTTCCATTGTCAATTTTGATTTTTAGGCCATTCTAAAATAGTCGTTTCAGCCCATGCAGATATCAAGGATTTTTCTGCGTATAGGGCTGGCTATACACGGAAAAACCTCCCAAAACCACCTACATACGCAGCTGTTTTGAAAATAGTCGCATATGCGGCCGCGCACAAGGTTTTTTTAAATAATGACCAAAAAATAATTTTAATGTGCAGGATGGTTCTAGAATGGAGGGAGAGGGAACATGGATATGTAGAAGAGGTTGTTCGGGGTGATTTAATGGCTCAACAAGCTCTACGTGCATGTGGGATATATAAGTTTTGGTGTCTTTACAGCTTGAGGGCCAAACCAAGACTCCTGTAGATGCTAGTAGACTACTGGGATCCAGACTCGGAGTCTTTTCATATCGACAAGATGTTCCTCACTACATAGGTGGAGGAAATATATTTCATTATTGGATTGTCCCGATGGGGAAAGGTGGTGAACCTACATTCTTGCGGGCCCGGAGGTGGCCTCATCATTGATGAGTACATTTCAGTATACTATTTTCTAGACACGAAAAAGGTTGGGAGTCAAATCCCGACAAACTCAATCCAGGTACTAGGCCTGAAGACCATACTATTGGAACTCGACAAGATAGTTGGTCTAGCTTCACTCCACCATGCCTCGCAGCCATTGATTTTCTATGCGATGGAGTGTATGAGACCCACAGTGTACGACTGGAGCACTATGCTATTGAGTAACATGAAGCAACAGCTCAGTGACTGCAAGATGGGCAGGGTGCGAAACTTCGGTTTCGGCAACATACTGAGCATGTTCTTCTTTGAGCATGTACTGGGGCTAAGCCCTAGATTTGATGTTCCTCCATACGGGGTTTGAGATACAGTCCAAAAATGTTGGGAATATGCTATGCACAAATTGAGTGGTGGTAGGGTGTCTAACCCCTACCCAGTGGAATTCTTTCCATGGTGGCGGCGACAGATTATTTCCGTCAATGATTATCCCTATGCAAGAGTAGATTTCCGGGGAGATCCATACATTCCCCTACTGCCAGGAGCAACATACTGTGATATAGGTAACGAATCCCAAACCCTATTTTTTAAGTTTTTTGAATTATTAAATTTTTTGTGTTTTGTGATATATTGACTCAAATGACATGTTTTTGTGTGACGACACATAGTGACAATCTGTCATGTGTATGCAGATATTTGACCACGGTGGCCAAATGGTTTCCCTCATCATAGACTAAGGGGAAGAGGAGATGACATCATGGGTGTGGATGCAGAGTGGATGCTCGAAAGCATCCATTCAAAATTTGTATGATTGACACACAGGGTACCCATGGCGCAAGTCGAGGACTTGCCTGAGGCCATGTAGCGCCTAGTGGTTGGTGTACCATGAGCATGGGTTTGGTTATTCCGATGACTAGCTATAGCCGTGGTGTGCGACCACAATCAGAACCTCCCTCCTCCTCCACAGGCTTGAAGACTTGAGAGTGATTCATTTTTGTACTACCGTGTATTATATTTTGGTGGCTCAAAAGCCCCATTTTGTATTATGACACTTATGGATTATGACGTCACATTTTGGATGTTTAATGAAAAACTTTTTATGATTATCAATTTTATTTTTTACATGTGTGTAAAAATGTATGTTTGTGATATGCTTATGGTCTATGAAACAAATGCCAATCTAACACATAGTTAGCATATGAGTCAACAACTTGATTAAAAATTCTTAAAACATGTATGTATGTTATGTTCTCAAATTGTCATTCTAACAATCTCACGCGTAAGAATCTTCGTAATAATGTCGGATAGCTAATACGATACAAGCCATTAAGCTAAGACACTACTAACTGTGAATCAAGATGTACCTCAAGAGAGAGAACACCATGTCAAATGGCATCCCACAATAAATCGATAACGGCACTATACTCAGCAACATTGTTCGAAGAAGGTCGTAAACATACACCTCCTGAAGACAATACCTGACCCGTAGGAGTATAAATCACCCAAGCAGCAAAGGTTGAGTTTTAAGTGTGGAGGCTAGCACCATCAGCAAATCCTATGTAAGTGGAAGATTCCATTGACATTTGTCATAAGAAACGAAATCTAATCAACAAACCCGATCAGCATAAGAGAACCTAACTATGCAAAAAAACTATACAATAATATACAATAATCACCCCTGGCTAAAGATCATGCATAGTATTTTTTAAGATAGATCCCATTTCTAGGCTCCACCAAGGTTGTCCCTTCATAATCCACCAGCTCATAGGCACCCTTCTCTAACACACGTTTGTCTACGTAAGGACCATGCCACATGGGATTAAACTTCCCTACCCACAAGGGTTCTTTATCTTGATCCCACAAAAGGACCAAATCACCTTCACTAAACCTCCTAGGATGGAAATACTTATCATATTGGACCTTACGTGACGCTTATTTACTTCTAGAGTCATTAAGGCATCCCGGCATTGCTCATCAAGGTGCTCTAAGTGGACCAAACATTGCTCCAATACGGAAGTGTGTGGTAAAATCTCTATAGCTAGCTTCAACAAAGGGATTCTGCATGCAACCAGCAAGATAGACTCCACTCCATGTATGAGCTGATATGGATAAAAACTGGTGGAAATCTTAACTGCGGTCCTATAGGCCCACAAAGTAGGATATAACATGATATTCCAATTCATCTTGCTTTGTGCGATGGTTCGTTGGAGAATGGACTTAAGTGATTTGTTCACTACTTCAACCTATCCATTTTCCTGAGAGTAATAAGAAGAGGATTGCTCCTTCTTATACCCTAACTTCAAGGCCAACTCTTCCATCATTCTACTATGAAAGTGCTTACCATGGTCAGTGACAAGCTCTTTTGGAATTCCGAATCGAGTAATAATTTGGTTGAATATGAAATGCGCAGTTGTCTCGCCATTATATTTAACCATGGGCATAGCCTTAGCCCATTTCATGAAATAATCAATAGCCACTATAATGTGATGATGCCCCCCAGCTGAAGCTGGGTTGCAATCCATGAAGTCAAGCCCCCACTTGGTGAAGGGACCGGAAGTGATAATCGGATGTAACGGGGCAGGATGTGAGCGCATATTGCATGTAAACACCTGGAAAGGGTCATACTTCTTGACCGCATTGATACAATCTTTGAATATTGATGGCCAAAAATATCCCACTCTCAAGATTTTTTGGGTTGTAGTAAGCTTAGATAAATGAACACCACACACCCCTCCATGGAAATCATTCAGTACAACCTCAACCTTGTCATGGGTTAAACAACGATATAAAATGGAATCTACCCCATGACGGTACAAAGTGTTATCCACTATAAGGTAGTTCTTAGATAGATGACGTAAACATCGTCGCTCATCCCGTGAAAGGTGAGTAAGGACCTTCAATGTTTGCAAAGATATGATGATATCCCCGTACCATGGATCCAAAGTTGAGATAAGGAAAATATGCTCATTGACAAATGTATCCTCATAAATATCCTCCTCCTCCACACTTGGAAAATCAGAAATGAGCTCTGCAAAAATAAACAATTTATTCGATTTTGCTGAAACAAATTCGAGATCGAATTCTTGCAAAATAAATATCCACTTATTATACTTTCCCCTGATCACCCTTTTGGTGAGGTGTTGAGGCCTGGAAATTCGTAGGCAACAATAGAAAGGGATTCTCCCCAGTCAACGTTCCCAACTAGCCTGTTGACTGTTTGTTATAGGGAATCTGTTCGGTTTGCGGTCCGGCTACCGTAGGTCAAGTAACAAAAAACAAAGGTTTTACCGGTTGCGGCCTGGTCCACCGTGTATTTTTGTATTTTTGACTTAAGGATGATATGTATATGCCTAAATAACCATGCAGGGTGGTGAAGGATGCAGGGAGCAGTCACAATGTGATGCGCTGGTTCTTACCTCTCGTCTTAGACTCACTAGCATCTGATTCACTTATGCAGGAATGAAATAAACTATCTATCTATCTATCTATCTATCTATCCCTGGGGAGCCAAATTGTGATTTATTTATGAGTAATATGTATTATCCATGCATTATAAACAAAAATTACAAGTAGCTGATACTCCTACCTTCAACACATGAACGATTAAAGATATTTCAACAATCAGATAGCCAATTGTTTTATGAACAACATACATTACTCATAGTGGTCATTCCACAAAAATAAACTAGAAATCATTTAACAAGAACATAGGTTCAAAGAGTTAGAACGATCTCACGGTTAATGGACAAAAGCTGGAAAACAAAATAGTTCATATTGCAGCCATCCACATCATAACATTTGGAAATTCCACCAATCTTTATCCAACAGGAAAACCATATTTCTTTATTGCAAAGAGAAATAGTTCTTCTTACAATATCGCTTTCTAGTCTAACTGGGAAAAATCCCCTTTTTTCCTTCTAAGCTTTCTACATTTATACAAAAGGGTGAGACGGTTGGGCTGCCCAAAGGTTACTCTTCGTTTTCCAACGCTTGACTTTCCTCAAAATGTTTTTACAAAATATTACACATTACACAAAGTGACCAATCCTTTACGAGGAGGGTCCCACTGGGGCATCTAGAAATTTATTCCATTTCGAGGCTTCAGAGGCAATGCCCTCAAACGTGCAGGGTTCCAAAAACTGAATGTTGATTTCAAATTTTTCAGCCTAGTTCTTTATAGTCTCAATCTTGGCTGCACTCAATCGAAGCTGATCCTCCAGAAGCTGGATGCTGATAGTTGAATGATCTACTTTGTTCCTCAAGATCTGATCATCCAGGGCTTTAATATGCTATACTTTAGCTTCCTCCTCCTGGTATCTCTCCTGCAACAGCTTCACAAATGCGTTGTGATCCAAGAAAGCCTCAAGCCTCTGCTCGGCCTCTATCTGGTACTAGTTGGAGGTAATGAGAATCCTTCTGAAAAACTCGATGCATGCTCCTTTTGTCTTCTTAACTTCTTTTTTGAAATCCTCAGCGGTATTTATAGCAAATTCCAGCAAGTCATAATCCCACTTGAGGGCCTGTGTATCCTTTGATGGCAGTTCTGCTGGATTTTCTTCATTGTTTTCTAGCCTTGCCATTCTTGCAGTTAGGACTTCAAGGACATCCTGAGATTGATTTACAAAGTAAGAGGAGGTTTCTAGGATTTCCTCCAATTGGCCATCCACTTGCAGCACTTTGCACCTTTCTCCTTCTATAGCAGTCTGTAGCTGCAACATTTTAGCCTTCTGGGCCAAGATATGCTCTTTGAACGGCTGGAGGTTAACCTATTGTTCCCTTGCTTCCTCTAGAGCAGTTGTCAGAGAAGAAATCTGCTCTTGATGTTTCTTTTCCTGCTCTTGGGTGTGCAACTCAATGGACTCCAAAAGGATCTTTTTGTTAGTTTTTCATCATATAAGAAAGAATTATGATCTTAGGATCTTTTCACTGAGAGAATAACAAGCACAGCAATAAAACATAAGCACATCACAAGAGACAAGAGACACAAAGAGTTTTCCTCGGGGAAACCATAAAGGAGAAAACCCCACAACTTCCTCAAAGATAGAATCATCACAAGATGTAAGACCCAAAAATAGTAAGATACACTCCTGACAGCAGTAGTCTTCTTCTTCTGTCTAGTCCCAGTATTTCCTTCCTCACTAATGCACCACATTTGAGTGAGTGAGTGATGTGTAGTAAAAGTGATGAATAAAGAGGCTCTCACTCTATATTTATATTCTTCCGTTCACTTGAAGTGCACTCAATCATGTCGGCTCAACTTAACAATTACTTACTAGAGCCTACATCTCTATGAGTGTATAATAACCCTAGTGCCCCACCACTTGTGGGGATTTTGCCTCCTCCGACCAATAGGAATGTAACACAATGGTGGGGACTATTGCCCCAACTTACAATGACTCACCTAGGGTTGACTTCACTAGGATATTCTAATAACCCAAGGGACCCACAACTATGGGGACTTTAACCCTTGAACAATAAGAGGGTTACCCACAATGACTTGACATGACTTTCTCATTATAGAAACTTCCCGATCGGAACATCGGGGCATGACATGAATCAAATACATTACAATACATCCCGGAATGAACATCGGGTTACAATAGATAAGAAATACAAGTGAATCCATTTCGAAGTTACAATTACATCAACACTCCCTCTTAACTAGGAAGGTATTTCACTCGACACAATTTATCAGCACAAGTCTTCTTCTTTGTATCATCTGGGTCATCGTCAAGTCTTCGTCATCTTCAAATTCATATTCGTCTTCAAGTCATCTTTCATTTTTCAAGTCATCTTTCATTTAAATCTGAATCATCACTCGATCTATATCATCGTCACTGAATCATACTCGATCATCAATGGATCATACTCGATCTGGAACATCGTCACTAGATCTAGATCATCACTCGATCTGGATCATCATCACTGGATCTGGATCATCTCTCGATCTGGATCATCATGGTACATCATCACTGGATCTGGATCATCTCTCGATCTGGATCATCACTGGACTGGATCTGGATCATCACTTGATCTAGATCTGGATCTAGATCATCTCTCGATCTGGATCATCACTGCTAGATTTGGATCATCACTCGATTTGGATCTCTCGGAGTCATCATAACTGGATCTGGATCATAGCTTGATCTGGATCATCTCTGGTCATCATCATGTGTGTACTATCTCGTCATAGGAAGTTCTATAGAGCCAGCGCTTTTTCATGCTAGTTGTAGGCCTAGCCAATAGGTAGGTCTTCGCCCATCACTTATATCTAACCTACTCGACAGAAAGGCATGCCCAGCACTTACATCTGACCTACTCATCAGAAAGGCACGCCCAGCACTCACATCGGATCATGTAGTAAACTACAATCACATCAGAAAGGCCCCGCACTCACATCTATCATGGAAGGAACTGAATCCTCTCACCAAGATAGAATGGACTGCCCTTACATCTGACATGGAAGGAACTTAATCCTCTCACCATGAAAGAATGGCCCGCACTTACATCAGCCATGGAAGGAACTTAATCCTCTCACCATGATGGAATGGCCCGCACTTACATCGGCCATGGGAGGAACTTAATCCTCTCACCATGACAAAATGGCATGCACTCACATCTGACCTGGAAGGAACCAAATCCTCCACCCTCGCCAGAAAGGCCCCTAGTACCAGACTGAGCTACCTGGTAACTGACCAGGCACCTCCACTCTCCTGGAGAGTGGAAATTTCCCTTACATCTGTCCTACTCGACAGAATGGACAACACTCATATTTGACATGGGAGGAACCTAATCCTTTAGCCATGATAGAATGGTTCAGCCCTTATATCTGACCTGCTCGTCAGAATGGCTCTCTCAATCCCTGACTGAGTGTTCCTGGTAACTAACCTGGTGCCTCCATTCCTAGAATGGAAGTCAGCACTCATATCTGACATGGAAGGAACCAAATCCTCTCACCATGATAGAATGGCTTACCCTTACATCTGACCTGCTCATCAGAATGGCTTTGGAACACATCACTTTCCCTTGGAGGAAACCTCGATCTAGAGAACACCAAGTCTCTCTCTGAAGTACTCAAACTTCAGCCTAGCCAATGGATTTGTTAACACATCAGCTATCTGTTCCTCCATCGGAACATACTGGAGTTTCACTGCTCCGCTCTGCACCATATCCCAAATATAGTGATATTTGATCTCGATATGCTTTGACTTGTCATGGAACACTGGATTCTCTGACAACTTCACACAACTCTGGTTGTCACAATGTATATGAGTAGCATCCAACTAGAGATCAAATATATTAGACAGTAGCTTCCACAGCCATACTGCCTCACAACTAGCTGAACAAGCTACGACATACTCTGCTTCAGTTGTACTCAGTGCCACACAGGATTGCTTCCTACTAAACCAAGAGATCACACCTGATCCCATACTGAAGCAACATCCTGAAGTACTCTTCCTGTCAATGGCACTGCCTACCCAATCTGAATCAACATAACCCTCCAGGTTAATCTTTTGATTCGCATCATACTTGAGTCCATAATCAATTGTACCCCTGCATGCTTTGCAACCATCAAGTGAACATGTCTCAATGTGTTCACAGCAAGGCAAATATCTAGTCTCAGGTACATCAAGGACCCAATCATCTGACGATACATCATAGCATCAATTGTCTCTGATGAAGCATCACTCAATAGCTTCATGTTCGATGCCATAGGTGTGGTCATGCAGTCCATCATCCTGAACCTCTTCAGGATCTCTACTGCATACTTCCCTTGTCCAAGGAAGATTCCATCTGTACTCTGTCACACCTCCATACCTAGAATAGTAGTGCATCGACACATAACAAGAACATCACTGGTCTTCTGCCTTCAACCTTGAAGCAAAGGTTGGAATCCAGTTTACTCTCAGTAAAGCCTAGAGTCATTAGTAATCTTCCCATCCTGTCGTACCATGTCGAACCTCAAGATATTTTGTAGTCACTCCCTCTGAAGCGAAGCATCATACTCCCTCTGTCTTCTATGCTCTATGCACTGAAAACATTCTGTACCGAAGTGACAAGTAGCTTCCTATGCTACTAATATTCTATGTGACCATCTAGTATCATTGGATACCAAGATCCTCTATTTTGAACTTTTCCAAAAGTTCTTCTCACATCCATCTGTGAGCTTGTAATCCTTTATCAACCTTGTAGCAATGGTTAAGATATTCATGAAGCTCATCATGTATGTGTTATCCCATGGGTTTATTCTGAACTCGTACAAGGCCTTCTTTCATTTGCACACATGATCATGTCATGTGACTTCACTTCTAGTAGCTGTAAGTGTTTCTTTGTAGTCTATGCCTTCTTTTCATGAGAAGCCGCATGCTACAAATGTTTCTTTGTCTCCCACGATGTTTCCATCTACTGCATGATGGAGCTACGAACTTCTCTTCATGTATTGATACTGCATCCTAGACATCATTCTTCTTGAACTGGTCTTCCATTTCTTCTTGGTTACTTCTTCATGGCTAGAAGGTTCTGTATCAATGATGTCGTTGTATTTGTCATATTATTCCTTGTCTTTGAACTGTCGTCTCTTGTTCTTCGGAACAAGTCTTCATTCTTCTTTGCTTGTAGGTGATTATGTATGCGATCTTTCCTACAAGTCAAATTCATTTGTATGGTTAGAACATTTCATAAGGAATATTTATACTGGCAAGTTCTTATGCATAAATAAATATATGATCATGCAACTACTTTAGCCAATACAACATTCATCCATATCTCACTGAAACTTTCTAGATGTCTTCCATCTCTACCAGGACAACATTGAGATTGTGCACTAATCCAATATGTCAGCAAAGAGGTTTCATTCAAGATAAGTAGCAATGGAGAATTTGTATAGCACCATGATCTACTTACCCATCACATGCATATTAGTAGTATACTGTCATTAATGTAAACATTCTGTCATGCATAATACATTAACTGAATATAAACAAATGCATAACAAAACAATGAAATGACAATTGAATACTTATCTTTATTTGTTTCGTGGGTATACTCCTTGAGTCTTCATCTTCATCATCTTCTTCATTCATGATAGCATCGTTTCTTATCCAAATGCTAAGGTGGATAAGATATTCTTCAAGAGTTCAGATCTTCATATTCCTCATCGCTTGAGGGATCTTCTTTGGATGGTAAGAGCTTGATCTTCAGTTGCTCCCATCTTCTCTTCTCGAGCTTCTTCTTCTTGTGAGTTTTCTTCCCAGCGTCTATTGAAAGAAATCAATTTATTCTAGAACACATTCCTCACATGAATGAATCCAATGATCCTGGGAGGCTATTCAAGGTGGCCATCACCACTTCTACATTCTTCACTTCTTCTTTTACCGCTTCAAGTTGTTCTTGATTTGAGAGACACTTATGACTGCATGGTCTCTGCATTCTGGATCTTCACATTCTTCAACTGGTTTCTCAAGGTCATATTCTGATTTCTGTTCTTCCCTTCAAATAGCTTGGTCAAAGAATCAAACATATTCAGTGTCTTTGGGGAGACACTTGTGGTACAAGTTGATCCATGACTGAATCAACCATGATCTTCTTGGCCTTGACCAAGTTCTTGTTGTGAAAGGCTTTGAGCCTCATCTCCTTCTAGAACTGGAACCTCTCTACTCATGTAGGTGTCCAATTCATTTCTTCACGGAGATCATATAATTCCATACTTGGAATTTATCAAATTCCCCAAGCTTGTCATCAAGCTGATGTGATAGATTACTTTTAAATGAGAACCTCAAATTAAAATAGCAAAGGATTAGATCTTACCGATTTGAGGTGTCCGTCCTGGTTCCGGAGCTGGCTGATCTAGGGTTTGTCATAGAAACCCTAATTTTCAAAACTTGGAATCTTTCAGATATAATTGGATATACATATATATCTCTTCAAATGGATCTGTCCAATGTACTCCTTTTCTGAAAACAGTGGAGGGAAGCTCCCGGAACAGGAAGCCCTAATTTTCCAATTTCTTCTGCAGAAATTCCTGTTAATGTTTCTGTGATATCTATGAAATTATGGATCCTCTGTGTCTGAAATTATGTAATGAGGTAACCTTACATGTCCCTGATACAACACCATGGGTTTCATCAGAATTTATTTCACCATTTGGTATTTATGATCCTTTTCCCAAGGTGACCTGTTACAGGACTGTTCAGAACATCGAAGTTGTACGACATGCCACATGTCACTGGTTCATCTTCTAAGTCTGATATTTGGACCATAGAAAGTAACGTCCATGCCCTTTCTGGAAAATCTTCAGGAATTCCATTTGGACCTCTGTATCCCAAGATATTTCAGATCTCCCCAGATGTCCTATTTAGGGATGAATTCTGGAAGAGGCTGGAACCATAACTTGGAGAGATCATATCTCCTGGACTACAGCGAATCTGAGTCTGATGTTTGGACACAGGAATCATCATTATTGTGTCGTAGGACCCTTCAATTTTCAGCTCCTGAAACTTCACCAATATTTGAATATAGAGACTGTACCAAAACTTAGCAGTTTTAGTATTTAGGGTTTCTCTAGCTCGGGGTCAAACTAGGGTTTGACTTTTCCAGAGTTTCACCTGACCAAATTTCTTTATCCAGGTCTCTAAACTTTGGTTTTGATGAGGATAAAAATCATATTCTGGTCTCACTCAAAAATTCCTCTTCAGTAGAAATCCCTAATTTCCACATCGAAAACTGAAAATGTTCAAAATTGAATTCCGCTTCGACAGAAAGATGCACCCTTCAATGGAGAGTCATCCTAGCATACTTTTGCTAATGGATTGTGGAGAGAGACCCAAAAAGTAAGAATCCCTAGCTTCTGCAGCTGCACAATGTATTCTTCTCAGGTTAGCTTTGATACCATGTTAGTTTTTCATCATATAAGCAAGCATTATGATCTTAGGATATTTTCACTGAGAGAATAACAAGCACATCAATAAAACAGAAGCACATCACAAGAGACAAGAGACACAAAGAGTTTTCCTCAGGGAAACCATAAAAGGATAAAACCCCGCAACTTCCTCGAAGATAGAATCATCACAAGATTTAAGACCCAAAAATAGTAAGATGCGCTCCCGACAGCAGTAGTCTTCTTCTTATATCTAGTCCCAGTATATCCTTCCTCACTAATGCACCACATTTGAGTGAGTGAATGATGCGTAGTGCAAGTGATAAATAGAGAGGCTCTCACTCTTTATTTATATTATTTCGTTCACTTGAAGTGCACTCAATCATGTCGGCTCAACTTAACAATTACTTACTAGAGCCTACATCTCTATGAGTGTATAATAACCCTAGTGCCCCACCACTTATGGGGATTTTGCCTCCTCCAACCAATAGGAGGGTAACACAATGGTGGGGACTATTTCCCCAACTTACAATGCCTCACCTAGGGTCGAATTCACTAGGATAGTCTAATAACCCAAGGGCCCCGCAACTATGGGGACTTTAACCCTTGAATAATAAGAGGGTTACCCACAATGACTTGACATGACATTCTTATTATAGAAACTTCCCGATTGGAACATCGGGGCATGACATGACTCAAATACATTACAATACAAACCCGGAATGAACATCGGGTTACAATAGATAATAAATACAAGTGAATACATTCCGAAGTTACAATTACATCAACACTTTTGCTGCTCTTCCAGTTCTTCCACCTTTCCCAGCAGCTGTTCCTTTTCACTCCTTAGCTCTTGACATTCTTTATGCACTTTTCCAGGAATTCTTGTGTTGTTTCCCTAGCCTGTCTCTCTTCGTGGAGGGCCTGCAATTCAGCCTTAGAAGCCTTTATCTCTTTCTGCATGTCCTCATATTTTCGCTTCAGCCTATTGCCTTCCTCCCTCTCTTTCCTCAAGGTGTCTTTCAACTGAGCGGAGGATTTCTTGGACTGCTCCAAGTCGGTCATTACCTTATCCATGTTATCTTCTGAGGCATTGATTAGTGCAGCCCTAGCTCTCAGGGTGAATCTTGGATCTCGGTCTGTTCCTAACATAACAGCCGTATCCGTTATCATTTTACCAGGAAAAATTCTTGCTTCAACCTTTTTTTCTGATCTCTTCACTATCCTCTTTGTTGCCTGATCATAGAAAACAATGTTGAAGTCAGGGATTTCTTCTCCCTTTTTCTGAAAAAAAGGAACTAGCTTGAGTGTGGAGACCATAGGTGTGCTGGTAGTCGGCACTTGTGGGTCCTGGACCTCTGGGTTTTCCTTATCTTGAGTCTGCCCTCCAACTGTACCATCGACTGACTGTTTGGTCTCTGTTTGTGTCAGTTTCAGCCTTTCTACTTCCTGCTTTTGTAGCTCCTCATCGAGCTTTCTCTTTGCTTCTTCTGCTTCTTTTCTAGCGGCTTCCTCTACTTCTTTTGCTTTCTCAACTGCTTCTTGAGTAGCTCTTCTTTTCGCTTCTTATTCTGTATGCAACCATCCTACAGCTTCTTGTGCCAACCTCTGAGCTTCTTCATTTCTCCTTTTGGCTTCTTCCTTAGCCTTATCCTGTTAATCCCCCTTCCCACTTTTAGTGGTTCTCTTCTTCTTGAATCTTCTCCTCAGTGCTGTCATGTTCGGGGAATTTCAGAAGACAGATTCTTCCCTATCAAAATGGTGGGTATACTCAAAATGCACATTGTTTTCGTTACAATGTTCAGCAACTTTACCTTGGGAGTCATTTCTGTGGTAGGGCATCTCACCAAAATGGAACCTCTCCAGCTCCTCTGCGAATTCATCATCTTTTTTCACCCTAGTGAACTTGTAACTTCCTAGTTTGAAGGACAAGGGAGGATAAGCAGTCTTTTTATGCTTGAACAGAAAACTTCTTATTCCATCCAGGAACACTTTTCTGACTACCTCCTTGTGGATAATGTAATCAGTTGCGTATTTGGGCAGCAGGGAAGGTGCTCTCGAACCTCCAAACATCCTGAAGTACAGGCCATTTTTATTCAAATAGTAGTCTGCATACTCCTCTATTACTTGTAGGGCCTCCTGCGACATACAATCACACTCCTTTAGGAAAATGAGTGTGTATAGAGGCATAAGGAAGTGTTCACAGACTTCTCTGTAATGGATGTGATATTTATGTGCCCACAATGGTTTATAAGCAGCATAGATAGGCATTCTTTCCCTGTCCCAGATGCACCTGAGAGCAGGGAAATGCTGGTTGCATAATATACAGTCTATCCGTATGGAACTCATATAGAATTCCGATCTCTTCTAGTGTACTCCTCCCAAAGCTGAATCCAAGCAAGCGGAAAGACTATTGGATACAATGCTGGCCCAGTTGAAAATTGTCCCCTGGGTTGCAGCATAAAAAGTGATTGGGATCCATTCTAACTTGAAGAATATACCATGTGCTCTTCCAAAAATCCGGTTCAGCATTCAAGCTATGAACCTGTAGGGAGCCCTTAAGCTAGCTATATCGTAATCACCCGTTGGTCTGTATCTGTAATGTTTTCCTTGCAACATCATCTTTTTAAATGTCTCCACCAGATCCATTCTAATGTTGTTTAGCCAATCATCAGATAAAAATACTTGGGCTTCTAGCAGGTGGTAAGCCAGAGCTACATATCTAGGGCTATATGCAGCATAGCCCTGTTTGTTAACATTCTCCAGAATCATTGTTGTGACATCTGCCCGAGGCAGAATCCATCCGATTACTTCAGAGCACAGGAATAGCTCTGGTCTGGTGGAGATCTTCATCAGGGAAGATATTTCTATGTTGGCATATAAGGATTCTTCTTCTAAGCCCATGTCAGGAACCTCTCTTCATGTGATCAGTCTATATATTTCCCCCCACTGTTATTCAGGTTCAATGCCAGAAATGCACTTCATGTCCTCGTATATGTATTCTGTCTTACTGACAACTTCTACTTATGGCTCTTCCTCGACCACAGGTGGCTTATTCTTTTGTCTCTTTGACATGGTGAGCTATTCCTGCCATAAAATTGTAACATTAAGCCCTTCTGGCTAAGTGACAAACTTGTATACATTAATGTGCAGTGTGCCATTTCTTCTCTATTTAACATAATAGCAATCAGTCAATGAAGCAAATATATGCATGTATAGCCTGAAATGGCCTAACTAACAGAACTATTAAAACCCGATGTGTAGTGTTTAGTGACTTAGTTTATGTCTAGCATGATGAAACATAGTTATATACAGTAAAATGTGCAATCTACCACTGCTGTAGGATATTAAACAATTCTATCAACCATATTCAAAATGACAATAAATCTACATTAATATGCAACAAATCTCGGCTCTCTGCCCACGCCATGGTCGTTTTGTTGCACAAGAAAGACAGTGGTAACTACGCGGTTTTTTTCAACGGCGCCATGCTCACAAACTAAGAGTAATGACATATCCCTTTCAGTAGGCTAGGGGTTCGACACTAATCTCGAATGAGGTCACGCAGAACCGCGTGATGAAAATGATTGGGGTTCAAACGACACGGCAGCCCAAAAATCGGTACAAATAGTCCCAAACCCCCAAGGAAAGGCCATGGCAAACCTATCTCTTACCCACCATCATTACGCATGGTGGTTTGGCGTAGACAACGTAACGGCCGTCTACGCCAAACCCCCTCACTCTCTATGTGCAGGGAGGTATAGCAACGACGATGAGGGGAAAACTACTCTGCATGTCAAACTTCCCTCCCACGGTCTACTATGATATGAAATCCTCACAATATATATGCAATTACGGGGTCGAGTAAATGGCCGAGAAAACAAACCACCGTAGCAAGCATAACCACCAAACGTTCAATGGAAAGGGAAAGGAAAATGAAGCCACCTGGCACTGATGTGTAACCAGCGTGTATGGCAGGACGAAGATAGTTGGCTTCCACAGTTGCCACCTAGGTGCGGGTACCAGCAATAGGGTCCAAACAATCTCGAGCACTCGACAGCACGATAGTGATAGAGCACAGAGGTAAAAAAAAAATAACAATAGAATAATCTAACCCCTCAACCCTGTATATATAGACAACCACAAAGGGCGAGCAAAGATCAGACGACGGAGAGGCTTTTGAATCGGAAGATGAAAGCAAACGCCCTTGCGCAACGGCGAATGATCAAAGCACCAAGCCATCCGCAACGAGTAAAGTTGAGTCGGAAGCAACACGCATACACATTAGAAGGGCTAGCGTTTCTTCCATCCGCAACGGTGGAACCGTAAAGCGCACCATCGTTCACAACATCGGGACTTAAGTTGGAAGCAAAACGACTAAAAGATCAGCAAGGAAAAGCGCTCAGCAGCCGCAACGGCGGAGCTAACAAAAGGTCCAGCCATCCGCAACGGTGGGCTTAAAATGACTCAAACAACCGGAAGGAGAAAACTTTCGACAGTCGCAACAGCGGCAACCGAAGACTTACGGGTTCGATGTAAAAAAATCAAAGCAGGAGTAAAACTTCAAGCCATAATCGGGAGAGATGGCAATTTTTCATCCGCAATGCGTGAAGGAGAAAGCTCCCGCAGCCACAAGGGCGGCAGCCGGCGACTTATGGAATCGATGGAAATGGCAAATGAACCCGAAAACTCAAAGCAATGATCAAAAGAGGAAGCAGTTTTCCTTTCGCAACGGTGGAGAAAGAAATGATAAAATTTTTGATGCCAAAACACAAAAGCAGCCGATGAAAATCAATCAAAACAGGAGAAAATTCGAAGTTAAAACCGAAAGTCTATCCGCAATGGCGGAGAAAGAAATGACAAGTCCTTCCGATTCAAACATGTTGTAAATGCATTCAAAGGCAGCAATATAAGTTGGACAAACAATGGATTAGAACAACGTTAGACCAAATCCAAGAAGAAAGTCAAGCTAATCTAAGCAAAGGAGGGCCCCAAAATTTTTTGGAATTTTGGGAAAATGTTGCAGCTGCAACAATTGGCGACTACCTGGTGAACCCCAAATTTCTGAATTAACCCCTTGCCAGTTTAAGACTGTCTGAATAAAATCTGAAATCTTCAAGATGTTTGTATCCCTAGGCTGACCAACTTATGCATTTAAATCATTAAGAAGTAGTCCATTCTTTGGGAAATGGTAACATCAGAAATATTGCAAGTCTGAATAACTCTTCTGAGGATTAATAAATGAGGTTCATTTTACCCGTCCTTAAGTAGTTTTAGGCTTGGACACCACAGGATTGTAACAGATAGTAAACAACATTATCCTTTTGTTCCTCATTCCCATGCCAATTGCACTTTTGTGCCATTTGAACTTTAGTTCTTGTGAGTCCTCCATTTTCCTTTCTTTTTGAATTTTTATTCAGGCTCCTCTATCCCATAGTGCCCTTTTGTGTGAGAGAAGAATTGGGTTTTCATCTCACGGATGGAGAGGAGATTTTGGCAATTTGAAATTCATGCTTTTGATACTTTGCTTTGATATGTCTTGTTTCTTTCAGGAGTTTTGACTCTTGATTAGCTTTTAGATTTTCTGAAATCAAGGCATGGGATCATTTAAATATGATATATTGTTTACCCTGCTTCCATTCCATGGGTCTTTTGCTGTCACCCCCTTGGACTTTTAAGATGTGATATGGATGAAGCCTCGAAATAGTATTGCAAACCTGCTTCACTTCTGAGTTATTTACAGGGGTTAAGCAAGAATTTAATGAATGCATGACCAGTTAGGAACACTGCTACTAGAATACATTCTATGTTTTAAATCAGATTCTTTTGCTCAAGATTTCAGTTAATTAAGAACCCGGATGTTTCCATTGCAACCAAAAGTTTGCCTCTTTATTCAAAACCAAAAGAAATGCTAACAAAGCAATAAAAGAAAACATCATCAAATTAAAAATAATACCAAGCCTTAAAGAAAACAAATCAATTTATTTATGTACAAACAACAGGGAAAGAAAAAAATTTGCCCACTCCTGAAAATCTTTAATCCTGGGGAGTTAAGGGGTGGGTTGGATCATAGACATGAGTTATCTAACCATGGTATAGTTGTGTTATTTTTGAGATTGAACACATGTCTACTATCCTATAGTCATCCCTTTCAGCCTGAGGAAGTTGAAGGAGCTCAGGCTGAGTGTCCATCATATAACTGGCCTTTCCTGAAGTAAGATGTCTTAACTTAAGCTCAGTCAGATAATTTCCCAAGATAGAATCATCAGATTCATTTCCCTCTTCTAGCTTAGTGACATTGTGCTTCATGTAGGGCTTTCTTAATGTCTTAATCAGGTTTGGGCTGCCCTTCTAAGGTAACCACAAGTGTGACTAGTCTAAAGCAAAGTACACATCTAGGCGGGCTGCCCAATCCCGATTCAAGATCAATCCATAACCATCAGGTATTTCTGCTACTACAATATCAAGGTACTGACATATCTTTTTATTTGCATACAATCGAATCAAAACATTCTTCATCTCCCCCACTACTTTGACACTAGTATTGTCTAGTTGAGTGACATCCCAATCAATAGGTTTTAGTTTCCCATTAAGGTTTGTGTAGATTGCAAGAGGCATGACATTCACCGATGATCCAGAGTCCACCAGACAATTATGTACTTTATGGTTCAAAATTTCCTGAGTCAAAAGGAATGGTGGGGTGCTAATTTTCCTTTCCCCAGTTGATTTGACCTTCTCCTCCACAGGTTGGTTTTCAGTGGGTATCTCCTCTTTAACTTCCTTAACTTTTTCAGTGCTTCCTTCCTCAACATATTTCACAAGTTTGACAGTCTCATTGCTCGGCTCTGCCTTCTGGTTGAGGGTAGTGGCTTCAGGTGTTTTGTCCTCAACATTCACTTCTACCTGTCTCTTGACATTCTCTTGCAATTTTTTAATCTTTGAAAGTATTGCATTGTCCTTAATTGCTAGGTTCTTATCTTTTGTGGTTGTAGGTGTATGTTGAGACTTGAGAGCATTTTCTTTTGTGTTGAAAAGCGAAACACCATTCCATAAGAACATGGTATCATCATCTTGTTTCTCTATGGTATGTTTTTTCTTTTTCTCCTTACCACTGTCTTTAGTCAATTTAGGGTTCAGCAACTTATTCATCACCAAAGACATTGAATTCAACCATTGAGGGCACTTCTTTTCAAAGTGAGGTTGCTGGTGAAAAGTACAGAAATTATCCCCCCCTATTTCTGTTATGTTCATTGATGCTAAATTTGGTGGAGGGACTTTCCATTGGTTATTATTCTCTCTTTTCGGATAGTAGAGTTTATAAGTTTTCTGAATGTCCCTTTCTTTTTCCAGATCTATTATTCGGTTGGAAAGCTTCTGCATCGTTTTCATCATTCCATCAAAATCATATGATTGCTCCTCTTTGGGTTTGGAAAGCACCAAAGCTCTTCTATTTGTAGTTTTCTCTCCCGGTAAATTAGGATAATCTTCTACACTTTCCCTCTCAGCCTCTACTCTTTTTGCCTCTCCATAAGTTTCTACCAATGTAGGTTTGGCTTTCATCTTGGCAAACATGGCCAGCTCAGGCCCTAGGGCTGAGGTATAATATTCAATTAAGACCTTGTCTAACGGTCTGTCAGCTTCAGAAAAGTTCTTTAGGTATATTGAAAATCTTTGAGTGAAACTATGTACCTTCTCATTCTTCTCTTTCCTTAACAAACCAAGACCCTTCATCAATGAAACATGTGTCTTTTGGGTTGTGTATTTACTTCGGAAAACTCTTTCGAAGGTGACCCAGTTAGGAATGGAGTTTGCAGGAAAACCAAAAATAACAGGATGTTGCTGCTCCTTTCAAGGTGTGTGGGAATAGTCTACAGACCACATCTTCATACTCCCCAGCCCTTAGCCCTTTTAATGCTAGATAAAAGCTTTGCAAGTGGTCATCTACAACAATCTTTTCTTCAGGGTAAAACTTAGGCAACAACTTGTCAAAGGCTTGAGGTAGGTTATGCAAAGGCGGAGTGAGGTTTAAAGGTGATCTAGCTCTCCATTCTGGTAAGGGGTTGGGCTGATTTGCATTTATGCCAGCCATAGGCACAGGTATAAGAACAAGATTCTGAGCACAGAACAATGTAGGGTGAGAACATGCTTTCTTACTTCAAAGGTATAACCGAAACCTATAAGTACTTGGGTTAGGTTACAAGGTTCAAAACATCTGCGGGTGGGGTAATCTTAGGAAAAATAAGTTTCCATGGCTAGCCATTCACTGGCGGCCCTCCTTCTAGCGCCAAAACTGTTGAGGCCTAGAAATTCGCAGGCAACAATATCAAGGGATTCTCCCTAGTTAACGTTCCCAACTAGCCCGTTGACTGTTTGGTATAGGGAATCCGTCCGGTTTGCGGTCCGGCTACTGTAGGTCAAGTAACAAAAAACAAAGGTTTTACTGGTTGCGGCCCGGTCCACCATGTATTTTTATATTTTTGACTTAAGGATGATATGTATATGCCTAACTAACCATGCAGGGTGGTGAAGGATGTAGGGAGCAGTCACAATGTGATGCACAGGTTCTTACCTCTTGTCTTAGACTCACCAGCATTTGATTCACTTATGCAGGAATGAAATAAACTATCTATCTATCTATCTATCCCTGGGGAGCCAAATTGTGATTTATTTATGAGTAATGTGTATTATCCATGCATTATAAATAGAAATTACAGGTAGCTGATACTTCTACCTACAACACATGAACGATTAAAGATATTTCAACAATCAGATAGCTAATTGTTTTATGAAAAACATACATTACTCATGGTGGACATTCCACAAAAATAAACTAGAAATCATTTAACAAGAACATAGGTTCAAAGAGTTAGAACGATCTCACGGTTAATGGACAAAAGCTGGAAAACAAAATAGTTCATCTTGCAACAATCCACATCATAACATTTGGAAATTCCACCAATATTTATCCAACAGGAAAACCATATTTCTTTATTGCAAAGAGAAATAGTTCTTCTTACAATATCACTTTCTAGTCTAACTGGGAAAAAGCCCCTTTTTTCCTTCTAAGCTTTCTACATTTATACAAAAGGGTGAGATGGTTGGGCTGCCCAAAGTAACCTTTGGGATTCCCAACTCTTCGTTTCCCAACGCTTGACTTTCCTCAAAATGTTTTTACAAAATATTACACATTACACAAAGTGACCAATCCTTTACGAGGAGGGTCCCACTGGGGCATCTAGAAATTTCTTCCATTTCGAGGCTTTAGAGGCAATGCCCTCAAACATGTAGGGTTCCAAAAACTAAATGTTGATTTCAAATTTTTCAGCCTGGTTCTTTATAGCCTCAATCCTGGCTGCACTCAATTGAAGCTGATCCTCCAGAAGCTGCACGCTGATAGCTGAATGATCTACTTCGTTCCTCAAGATCTGATCATCCAGGGCTTTAATATGTTGTACTTTAGCTTCCTCCTCCTGGTATCTCTCCTGCAATAGCTCCACAAAGGCGTTGTGATCTGGGAAATCCTCAAGCCTCTGTTCAGCCTCTATCTGGCACCGATTGTAGGTAATGAGAAGCCTTCTGAAAAAATCAGTGCATGCTCCTTTCATCTTCTTAACTTATTTTTTTAAATCCTCAGCGGTATTTATAGCAAATTACAGCAAGTCATAATCCTGCTTGAGGGCCTGTGTATCCTTTGATGGCAGTTCTACTAGAGTTTATTCATTGTTTTCCAGCCTTTCCATTCTTGCAGTTAGGACTTCAAGGACATCCTGAGATCAATCTACAAAGTAAGAGGAGGTTTCCAGGATTTCCTCCAATCGGCCATCCACTTGCAGCACTTTGCACCTTTCTCCTTCTATAGCAGTCTGTAGCTGCAGCATTTTAGCCTTCTAGGCCAAGATACGCTATTTGAACAGCTGGAGGTTAACCTTTTGTTCCCTTGCTTCCTCTAGAGAAGTTGTCAAAGAAGAAATCTAATCTTGATGTTTCTTTTCCTGCTCTTGGGTGTGCAACTAATTTTCCTCCAAAAGTATTTTTTGCTGCTCTTCCAGTTCTTCTACCTTTCCCAGCAGCTTTTCCTTTTCACTCCTTAGCTCTTGACATTCTTTATGCACTTTTTCCAGGCATTCTTGTGTTGTTTCCCTAGCCTGTCTCTCTTCATGGAGGGCCTGCAATTCAGCCTTAGAAGCCTTTATCTCTTTCTGCATGTCCTCATATTTCTGCTTCAGCATATTGCCTTCCTCCCTCTCTTTCCTCAAGGTGTCTTTCAACTGAGCGGAGGATTTTTTGGACTGCTCCAAGTCGGTCATTACCTTATCCATGTTATCTTCTGAGGCGTTGATTAGTGCAGCCCCATCTCTCAGGGTGAATCTTGGATCTTGGTCTGTTCCTAACATAACAGCCGTATCCGTTATCATTTTACCAGGCAAACTTCTTGCTTCAACCTTTTTTTATGATCTCTTCACTATCCTCTTTGTCGCCCGATCATAGAAAATAGTGTTGAATTCAGGGATTTCTTCTCCCTTTTTCTGAACAAAAGGAACTAGCTTGAGTGTGGAGACCACAGGTGTGCTGGCAGCAGGCACTTGTGGGTCCTGGACCTTTGGGTTTTCCTTATCTTGAGTCAGCCCTCCAGCTGTACCAACGGCTAACTGTTCGGTCTCTATTTGTGTCAGTTTCAGCCTTTCTACTTCTTGCTTTTGTAGCTCCTCATCGAGCTTTCTCCTCACTTCTTCTGCTTCTTTTCTAGCGGCTTCCTCTGCTTCTTTAGCTGCTTCTTTTGCTTTCTCAACTCCTTCTTGAGCAACTCTTCTTTTCGCTTCTTCTTCTTCTGTATGCAGCCATCCTGCAGCTTCTTGTGCCAACCTATAAGCTTCTTCATTTCTCCTTTTGGCTTCTTCCTCAGCCTTAGCCTGTTCATCCCCCTTCCCACCTTTAGCGGTGATCTTCTTCTTGAATCTTCTCCTCAGTGCTGTCATGTTGGGGGCATTTCGGAAGACAGATTCTTCCCTATCAAAATGGTGGGTATACTCAAAATGCACATTGTTTTCATTACAATGTTCAACAACTTTACCTTGGGAGTCATTTCTGTGGTAGGGCATCTCGCCAAAATGGAACCTCTCCAACTCCTCTACAAATTCATTAGCTTTTTTCACCCTAGTCAACCTGTAACTTCCTAGTTTGAAGGGCAAGGGAGGATAAGCAGTCTTCTTATGCTCGAATAGAAAACTGCCTATTCCATCCAGGAACACTTGTCTGATTGCCTCCTTGTGGATAATGTAATCAGTTGTGTATTTGGGCAGCAGGGAAGGTGCTCTCAAACCTACAAACATCCTGAAGTACAGGCCATTTTCAGTCAAATAGTAGTCTGCATACTCCTCTATTACTTGCAGGGCCTCCTTCGACATACAAGCACACTCCTTCAGGAAAATGAGTGTGTATAGAGGCATAAGGAAGTGTTCACGGAATTCTCTATAATGGTTGTGATATTTATGTGCCCACAATGGTTTATAAGCAGGATAGACATGCATTCTTTCCCTGTCCCAGATGCACCTGAGACCAGGGAAAGGCTGGTTGCATAATATACAGTCTATCAGTATGGAACTCATATAGAATTCTAATCTCTTCTGGTGTACTCCTCCCAAAGATGAAGCCAAGCAAGAGGAAAGACTATTGGATACAATGCTGGCCCAGTTGAAAATTGTCCCCTGGGTTGCAACATAAAAAATGATTGGGATCCATTCTAACTCGAAGAATCTACCATGTGCTCTTCCAAAAATCCGGTTCAACATTAAAGCTATGAACCTATAGGGATCCCTTAAGCTAGTTGTATCGTAATCACCTATTGGTCTGTATCTGTAATGTTTTCCTTGCAACATCATCTTTTTAAATGTCTCCACCAGATCCATTCTAATGTTGTTTAGCCAATCATCAGATAAAAATACTTGGGCTTCTGGCAGGTGGTAAGCCAGAGCTACATATCTAGGGCTATATGCAGCATAGCCATGTTTGTTAACATTCTCTAGAATCATTGTTGTGACATTTTCCCGAGGCAGAATCCATCCGATTAATTCAGAGCATGGGAATAGCTCTGGTCTGGTGGCGATCTTCATCAGGGAATATCTTTCTATGTTGGCATATAAGGATTCTTCTTCTAAGCCCATGTTAGGAACCTGTCTTCGTGTGATCAGTCTATATATTCCCCCCCACTGGTATTCAGGTTCAATACCAGAAATGCACTTCGTGTCCTCGTATATGTATTCTGTCTTAGTGACAACTTCTACTTCTGGCTCTTCCTCGACCACAGGGGCCTTCTTCTTTTTTCTCTTTGACATGGTGAGCTCTTCCTGCCATAAAATTGTAACATTAATCCCTTTTGGCTGAGTGACAAACTTGTATACATTAATGTGCAGTGTGCCATTTCTTCTCTATTTAACATAATAGCAATCAATCAATGAAGCAAATATATGCATGTATAGCCTGAAATGGCCTAACTAACAGAACTATTAAAACCCGATGTGTAGTGTTCAGTTACTTAGTTTATGTCTAGCATGATGAAACATAGTTATATACAGTAAAATGTGCAATCTACACACTAAGAGTAATGACATATCCCTTTCAGCAGGCTAGGGGTTCGACACTAAGCTCGAATGAGGTCGTGCGGAACCGCGTGATGAAAACGATTGGGGCTCAAATGACACGGAAGCCCAAAAAGGGTACAAACAGTCCCAAAACCCCAAGGAAAGGCCATGGAAAACTTATCTCTTACCCACCATCATTACGCAGGGTGGTTTGGCGCTGACAGCGTAATGGCCGTCTGTGCCAAACCCCCTCACTCTCTATGCGTAGGGAGGTATAGCAACAACGATGAGGGGAAAACTACTCTGCATTTCAAACCGCCCTCCCACGGTCTACTATGATATGAAATCCTCACAATATATATGCAATTACGGGGTCGAGTAAACGGCCGGTAAAACAAGCCACCATAGCAAGCATAACCACCAAACGTTCAACAGAAAGGGAAAGGAAAACAAATCCTACCTGGCACTGATGTGTAACCGATGTGTATGGTGGGACGAAGACAGTCGGCTTCCACAGTTGCCACCTAGGCGCAGGTACCAGCAATAGGGTCCAAACAAGCTCGAGCACTCGACAGCACGATAGCGATAGAGCACGACGGTAAAAAAAAATAACAATAGAATAAGCTAACGCCTCGACCCCGTATATATAGTCAAGCACAATGGGTGAGCAAATATCGAACAGTGGAGAGCCTTTTGAATTGGAAGATGAAAACAAACGCCCTTCTGCAACGGCGAATGATCAAAGCGCTAAGCCATCCGCAATGAGTAAAGTTGAGTCGGAAGCAACACGCATACACATCGGAAGGGCTAGCATTTCTTCCATCCGCAATGACGGAGGCGTAAAGTGCACCATCATCTGCAACGTTGGGACTCAAGTTGGAAGTGGAATGAATAAGAGATCGACAAGGAAAAGCACTCGGCAGCCGCAATGGTGGAGCTAACAAAAGGTCCGACCATCCGCAACGGCGGGCTTAAAATGACTCAAATGACCGGAAGGAGAAAACTTCCAACAGCTGCAACAGCGGCAGCCGAAGACTTATGGGTTCGATGTAAAAAAATCAAAGCAGGAGCAAAACTTCAAGCCATAATCGGGAGAGATGGCGATTTTCCGTCCGCAACGCTGGACGGAGAAAGCTCCCGCAGCCGCAAGGGCGGAAGCCCGCGACTTATGGAATCGATGGAAATGACAAACAAACCCGAAACATCAAAGCAATGATCAGAAGAGGAAGCAGTTTTCCTTCCGCAACATGGAGAAATAAATGATAAAAGTTCTGATGCCAAAACACAAAAGCAGCCGATGAAAATCAATCGAAACGGGAGAAAATTTGAAGTCAAAACCGAAAGTCTATCCACAATGGCGGAGAAAGAAATGACAAGTCCTTCCGATTCAAACATGCTGTAAATGCATTCAAAGGAAGCAATAGAAGTTGGACAAACAATGTATTAGAACAACGTTAGAACAAATCCAAGAAGCAAGTCAAGCTAATCTAAGCAAAGGAGGGCCCTGAAATGTTTTGGAATTTTGGGAAAATGTTGCAGCTACAACATGAGGATGAACTGAAATGGATTGACATGAGCTACCACCAAGGTCTGATGAAGGAGAATGTAATTTCTCAATCTGTGAACCGCATGAACAGTGGCTAAGGCAAGTTTCTCCACATGGGAATAATGGATTTCTGCATCTAGAAGATTCCGGCTCAAATAATATATGACATGCTCATGGAGCTCCTCATCCTCCTGAACCAAAACCATACCAATCGTCTCCATGGATGTGGCCACATAAATAAAAAATTCACGCCTATAATTGGGTGGAATAAGCACAGGGGCCGATGCTAAGGATTTCTTAAGAGCATCAAAGGACTCTTGGGATCGCTCATCCCAGCAAAAGGTAGTGTCCTTCTTTAAAAGACGCATAAATCCTTTAGTCAAATTGGAAAAGTTAACCACAAATCTCTATAAGAAATTTGACATGCCTTGCAAACATTGAAGATGTCTAATATTGCAAGGGGGAGACAATTGAAGTATTGCATCAACCTTTAAGGGATCGACTCTTATACCCTCCTTGGAAACAATGAACCCTAGCAAGCAACCAGACTTCATGCAAAAGATTCACTTATGAGGATTTAACCTAACCAGGTAATGGTGGCATATTTAAAATACTAATCTCAAATGGTATGGATGACGCACTCTCAACCGAGAATGAGCAGCAAGGTCATCCAAAAAGACTTCAATAATTTTTTTGAGATCATGAAAAATCAAGGTCATAGCCCGCTGAAATGTGGCTCCAACATTTTTAAGACCAAAAGGCATCTTCCAATATGCAAACGTACCCCAAGGACAAATAAATGCAGTTTTGTGTTGATCCCCGGGTTTGATCTGAATATGATTATATCCAGAAAATCCATCCATGAAGGAAAATACCTCACTTCCCACACACTCATCCAAAATTTGATCAATAAATGGTGTGGGAAAATTATCCTTAGGACAAGCACGATTTAAATCACAGAAATCAATGCATATACGGATTGTTCTCTGCTTCTTATCAACTAGAATGAGGTTTGAAACCCACTCCATCAAGGGAGCAGGATAGATAAAACTGGCTTTTAATAGCTTCTCTATCTTAGCCTTAATAGCAGGTGCTTTTCTAGGATTCACCGCATGCAAACATTGTTGAATGGGCTTTGCATTCAGATAGGTCTTGATTTCATGTTCAACAATACAAGGGTCGATGCCTGGAATTTCCTCATATGACCAAGAAAATATGTCACAAAACTCTTTGAACAACTCAATATACTCCTTAATATCATCAAGAGTACAGTCCACCCTAATGTAGACATTCTCAATTTTGCCAGGATCGCAAGAGATATTGATAGGAATAGTAGGTGATATATTCGCCATGTTCCCATTAGCCATCTGACCAGGAAAGCTCAATGGAACCAAGGGACTACCAATATTCTCTCTAAGAATCTCCCTAAAGTCCTCACACTCCAAAAAATCAAGCTTGGGAAGAAAACAGGATCTATGATGTAACTCTTCCCAAGGTGGCTCAACCCCAGACATGGCCTCAATAATGGCTTCATCTGATGGAAAAACATCATCAAGGAAATCATGTGCATGAGAGGACTCAACTACCCATGAAGGAAACACATATGAGTCCTCCTCCTCCATCCGTGAAGAGGAAGGACTAGGCTCTGCAACACAATCAAGATTCGCTTGATATGCTATCATTGCTGCAGGAAACGGCACGTCCGTTTTGACAGGTCCATTCGAAGGACTTGGTGAAGGAAGAATCCAAGGATCTTCCATATGGCTAGTGAGAAAAGACACCGGATTCAATGAAGATGAATCCCCACTGAAACTAGATCTGATCATAAGAATGGGAACATGACAACTAAAGATCCCCATAAGGGATGGATACATACCTACACCCACACTCCCAATTGCCGGTTGAGAATGATTAATAATTGGGATAGAATCTCCCAATGATGCATTAACACTTGGATTTTTGAATGATGTTTGATCAATTGTAACAATATTCCCATTAAATGGAAAGCATACTACTCGAAATAGAGAAGAAGCTATGGCTTGCATACTATACATCCAATTCTGACCCAGTAAAATATTCTAATCAAGGGGCGCATCA
This sequence comes from Pseudotsuga menziesii, assembly GCA_001517045.1. Classification (NCBI taxonomy): domain Eukaryota; kingdom Viridiplantae; phylum Streptophyta; class Pinopsida; order Pinales; family Pinaceae; genus Pseudotsuga; species Pseudotsuga menziesii. Next base: position 8,694 of record LPNX010234511.1, on the reverse strand, counting down.
ACCACCTCGACCTCGATCGTGACGGCCTTCCCTCCTAAACAGACCTTAAGAGAAGGAAGAATTACATGCAGCTGAAACGATCTACCATCAAAGGCATTAAACATGTTAGCGGATTGAGACAACAAGGGAGAACCCAAACCCTTCTAGCATGACAAAGACATCATGGAAGTAGTAGCGCCTTCATCAATCATAGTGTGTTACACAGTCACGTTAAGACACTCTACATGAATCAAGAGAGACACGTAGCAAGGAAAGTGAGGATGTAGTCCCATGGTTTCAAATTTAATGACGGAAGAAGATCTATCATCATTAACCCCAAGAGAAGAAAGCAAAGCTTTCATTTGCGAAGAACAACTCTGAAGTACTTCAAGCGCAAACATCACACAAGGAATTTGGCCCAAATCCTCAACAACATAATAGTTTTGGGCAGCTCGGGCATTAGGATTGTGCCTCGAACGCTTTAGGACTCCCTTAGGAATTCAAGGTGTAATATCAGGTTTATACATAGGGTTTTAAATATGCAAAGGGCTCTCAGGTGGAGCGGGTTCCTTCCGAAGGTCCGGTTGTGATGAACCATAGTCTTTCGCATGAGTCACAACCTTAGTAGCATGCACCATGTTGATGCAACCATGACCAGTATTGGATTCCTGTGGATTTTTATCTTTACCCGATGCACAATGAGGATCATGGGTTCTTGAGTTCATATTTTGATTATGGGGTAAAGGATTGGTCAACATAGCTGGGCCCTGTGCTATTAACCTCGAGGCACCTTCCATACGAGGGCACAAGTGAGTGAGGTGGTCATCCTTACAGAATTTGCAAAGAAACTTAACCTTACGTTTAGACTGCTTTTCTCCCCCATCCTCATAGGCATTATTGTCATTAAAATTGGCATTTTCATTCTTATTTCCACCCTTACAATTGTTTTTACCCTTTTTCTTATTCCTTTCGGGCTGCTGGTTTCCCTTCTGGTCTGATGATTGCACGAAAAGTACACTCGTCATTTGGGTGGGTTGAGATGAAGTTGTGTCTTGTCCCGACGTGGATTGATTAATAGAAAATTGACTCACTTGTTTCACAATCAAATCCACAGGTTTGGTACTTGTACAACCCACAATTCCATCGGCATGTGTTTCAGGCTTGATCTTGGGATCGAAACTAGAACGCAGAGCATTAGGTATGATCTCATACAAAAGTCCGAATTGAGCATAAATCAAATCCAATTCCTGTGCCCTAAAAATTGCTTGTTCCTTGTTCTAGACTCTGGATTTAGAAACATCCTTCGCGATGTGAGGTAACAATGATTTATGGAACCACTCAAGGAGAAACTCCAGTCGTATGAAAGCTTTAATCAACCTCTTCCGTCTACGCCACTCTTGGATATGGTCCGAGATATGTGTGGCTTTTTCTTGTCGAAATGTCGACAAGAGTTCTGTACCAACATCGTAACGCATGGGTAGCTGGAAGTGATTGAGGAAATTCATAGCAAGGTCATTGAACAAAATGAATGCCCCCTCAGTAACTCTATATACCATTTCTCTACAGGCCTAGTGAGGGTGCGTTGAACTAGCCTTAAATGGATTGAGTCATCGTGTAAGGAATTCAAAGAGCACCAAAGGTGAAAAGTAGTGACATGTTCACTAGGATATTCTCCTGCTTTGCCCTCGAATTTGGGAATGCTCGAGGGAAGCTTGTTAGGGACAGCCGGCCAAGTCGGGTCATGAGATACCGGATCATTCATTAGTCTCGACAGCTTAGGTAAGTTTAATGTTTCGACAAAAGGGATCCTAGGTTGAGCCGGTCTATGCCACACTCCCTAATAGTTTTGGTTCATATAAGGCTGGCTACTGTAAATACCATGGCCTTGGCCATAATATCCTCCGCCCATTTGACCCATGTAGGGCTGCATGGAAGAATTATGATGTGGTGTACCTTGACTATGCAGTGCTACAAATCCATAATGAGAGGAGTAAGAGGGTTTTTGATACCCATACCCATAGGGGTGATAGTTCTGTCCATACTGCGGTCCATAAGATTATCTATGAGAAGCTCCATAAGATGTCCCATGGGATGTCCCATGAGAAGCTCCATAATTAGGGATATGGGGAACTCCTTGCGATGGAATGTAAGATGATCCAGAAATAGGAATATGACCTCCTGAGACAACAGGAGGTACTTGACTCTGAGATACTACCATGCGAGCAGTCGCAGTATGAACATGACTAGTAGCAACATTCTGGCCCAAAGGACCACGTGAATGAGGGGGAGGAAGGGTTGTCAAAAATGCATTTGAAGGAGTAGGGTCCGAGGATGAAGGGACATGTGAAGGGATGTAAGTGGTATTCCCTATGGTCACTCATCTCTGTTCTGGTATCTGTATATGACTACTAACACTAGGTCTAGGATGGACATGTGAGGTAGCCTCCACCACTGAGATGGAAGATGCAATGTGACTAGTTCTCCCAGATATCTCCACATGGAAAGGAATAGGAGTTCCCCCAGGCGTAGTGCTAGGTTCAATTTCTGACTCGGCATGATGTGTCGGATCATGTGCAGGGATATCAAGCATGCCATAATGAACATGAATGGTGCTTGTGGGTTCATGATGAGTCTCATCGCCTAGAAACCAATACCAGTGACCTGTGAATGAGGGATCATAAATAGAATGTGAAGGTATTTCTGGTGAAGGATCATATATAGGAGTAGAATCTACATCCCCAACCTCTTGAGGTAGATAAGACATCTCAGGAATCTCATCCTCACAATCTCCCATCGTGTGTGAATCAATGTGAGAAGTAGTCCACTCAGAATGTCTATTTCTCTCTCCCAAAGGAGGAGGAGATGTGGAAGGCGAAAGTACTGCTAAACGATGAGAATGGCGAAGTGTTGCACCTGAATCCACAATGACTCAAAAAATTAAAAAGACTCTCTATAATTACGTAAATCCAAGGAAAACTAGCGTGCACAGAGCATACACCTATACAATGTAAAGCCAGATCATAGGAAAACAAGGGTAGGATATGTGAGCTCCTGAATGAAGCAGATATGTCTCGCCTAGGAGAGGCTTGAGACTCCCATACACAACAAGCAGAGGTTTGCAACCAATTATAGCGGCCCTCAACTTCAATGCATATAGCGATTGTGATTTCCGACCCTTACCTGGCTGGACACCTACAGAATAACCTCTGTGAAGTACCCCCTTGATAACCTAGGTAAAGCAACTAAGGTCACCTCAATATAATTAATGCTCATGAGGATAGTCGCAGGTAGGATTGACCATATGGGCAGGGTAGAAAATCTCAAAACTCCCGAAAGAGCCCCCAGATACGAATACAATCCTAGAAATATCTCCTGTGCTACTCAGTTATGACCAGGGTTCATCCCAATCATTAACCGCTCACACTGCCTCGTGCTTAACTCCCTTGTAAGAGGAGGATACTGAGAAACACTAATTATACCAAGGAATTTCACACTCTCACCTGGACAGACACATACATGTTTCATTTAGTGGTCTTGGATAATTTACTCACAATGAACTATTCCAAGACCCTAAAACCTAATCTTGTTGATGTGCCCTATAAAAGAAAAGAGTGTAATTCATTTTATTATGCGTTGATTTTAATTGGCTTATTACTCAAAAGGGCAAATGGTCGTGCAACTAATGGTGTTATGATGCAACAAGAAGTAAAATGCACACCTAACAATCAATGCAAATGCATCGTGTCGAATGAAAAACAGGGTATGCCACTACGTGAAATGTAAAAGTTTCCTTCAAATGAAAATGCAATCATTCCTATATGAAAATCTGACTAATATTTTCCAAGCAAACCTAGTGCAAGTACCATGCAAAATGCATAATGATGCAAAAAGCAATTTTTTTTGTATTTTTTGAATTAAAATGAGATAATAAAGCAAAAGTATGACCCTACAACCCCCAGACTCTGTAAGCACTATTTAGACAGCACCCAAGCAAAGCACTAAGGTAAAAGAGACCTAATGCACTAATCTCAAAACAAAAAATAGAAAATGCAATGACAAGAACATTATCAACAAGAAATTAAAACTAAAGAGTGTCTTTGGTCAGAAATAGAGGTGTATACAGACTCCAGAAGCATCCAAGAAGACTCAGCAATTATCCAAACTCACCCAGCAACACTTAATCTTCCCCAAAAAGGAAAAACTTAGGGCATATGTGACTATGTGCAGAAAACCCGCGTATATACACGGATATCCCAGTAAAAACCACGTGTACATGCAACTCTGAAGACAAAACTTGCATACAGAAAGAGAAAGAGATAAAAAAGAAGGAAAATAGAACAACTAAGACAAAATTTACTCCTATCAGACACTACTAGGAAAACATGCCCCAAGACCTGACTCAAAAACAGAGAAATAAGAGCAATTCAAGAACATTGAATGCCAATAAAACCCCCAAAAGAAATAACTAGGAACTCCCCGGTATGGTCGCCAATTCTGTTACAGAGAAAACTTCCTATGGCTTGGGGTACCCCAATAGAAAGAGTAACCGCAGAAATCAATCCTTTCCTATATGCAAGAGAAACCAAACATCTAACACTAAAGGATCTCGAAACATACCTTATTCTGGATGGTTGATGTATATCCTCGTTGACCTTTTCCACTCTCTCATGTATTAGCAATTTGCTCTCTCAACATTCATAATCAAGAATCCATACTCAAGAATCCATTCATAATCAAGAATCCATTCATAATGAAGAATCCATTTGTGTTAGACCTACTCTAGCATATATAATCAATAACATATAAGCATTTAAAAGAATCCATGGATTCAATACTCAATTAAATACACATATTTTTTTTTTTTTTTTTTTGACTAGGAGAATCGGCAACTGGGGCCGGGCTGGTACTCGCGTGACACGGGGTCCAGGGATCCATTCCCGCTACCACTATAACCCTAGGTGCCCACACCGCCGCAAGACATGGGACATAGGTAAACCCGGGTGGGATTGATCTCGTGACCACCAATTTACAAACAACTTCATTACAACGGAACCGCCATTGAGCCACACCCGTGCAGCTCAATTAAATACACATTACTATAGCTAGAGCAAGTACTGATCTGATGGAAGTGTATCTGGTTACAGGTGCAAAAGTTTCTTCATAATATATTCCTTCTTTCTGGGAGAATCCATGAGCCACAAATCTTGCTTTATATTTCTCTATGTTTCCATCTACAGCATGCTTGATCTTGTAGACCATTTGGAATTCATTATAGACTTTCCCTCTGGTCTTGTGACAACATCCCAGACATCATTATTCATGATCGACTGATACTCCGTGATCATAGCATCCTTCCATTATTTCTTCTTTGTCGCTTCTTCATAGTTGGAAAGTTCCTTATCAATGATGTCACATAATAGGGCTACATAACCGAAGCAGTACCTAGTTCTTTTCCTCTCCCTATGCATTTCTTCTGGAGCCCCATATCTTTCTATACCTTGGATATCCTCTCATACCCATGCAGGTTTCCTCTTGTGAGGATTCTTATCTTGGGGTGTATCTACAGGTTCCTGGGGTTCTTTTATTTCTTGATATTCATCTTCATTTGCATTGTTCATAGTTGTATCTTGAATTCTAGGTACTTCTGCTTCTTCAGGGTCTTCAGTAGGTCTCTTTCTGGATTTGTTGTAAGCTGAGTCTTCGTCAAAGGTTATGTATCTGCTTATGTTGATATTCTTGAATCATGGGAAGTATATTATGTAAGCCTTTTATCTTTCACTATATCCCACAAATATACCCTTCTTCCCTAAAGGATCTAACTTTGTCCTCTTTTCTTTTGGAATGTGTATGTACACTGGACAACCAAATATTTTGAGATGGCTGACTTCTGGTTTCTTGCTAGAAAAGACTACTCTAGGTGTCTTGTTCTCAAGTACTCTATGTGGAGTATGGCTATGTACATACACAGTTGTCTGAGAATCTTTTTCCCATAGATGCATGGGAAGATCTTGATCACGAAGCATTGCCCTTGCAACTTCCATGATCGTTCTATTATTCCTTTATACAACCCCATTTTGTTGTGGATTATATGGAGTGGTCAACTCCTTTTTAAACCCTGAATCTATGCATAATTATTTGAATTCATTTGATGTGAATTCTTTGCCATTGTCTGATCGAAAGGTCTTGATTTTCTTTTCTGTGTGGTTCTTGATCAAGGCTTTGAATTATTTGAACTTGATTGATCCGTAGGACCTCAACTTTAGTGCATTACAAGTTTGTTGTAAAAGAATGCGATCAACAGGTTACGTAAAGGAACAACATTAACATAAATTAAATGCTCAGAACAGGAATAAAAAACAAGGCTGATAAATAGATGCCAAGTAGAAAACACAGAATTAGAGTCACAAATAGAAGTTGGTAATGGAGTTCATCCCCTCCACTGGGCTACGTCTCCGGGTCCCTCTCCAATGGGTACCGATCCAATTAATCTCTTTAAGATGGCACAAAAATGGTTTTGGACTCTGCAAATTAATTTCAGCAGTATGGGCAAAAGTCGGGAAGACCTATTCTCTGGACTAATACAAATTGGCCTTCAAAATCAAATAAAAGCCAAATAAAACAGAGAATACAGTCGACTCTTTACAATCACAGCAACTGGACATTAACAGTAAAGACTTCAAGACCTCCTCTCTGAAAGTTACAAAACTAGACTTCAACAGACAAAAGAAGCCAAGTTATAACTGAGAATAGTTGACCTTATCCTAACAGCATGTGGATAGTTTTACAGGAAACTCTCCAAGCCTGCATTCTCAACGAACTGAGTCCCCCTTACAACAACCCTTTTTTCTCCTTTATACTTATCTTTGACGTTACAATGAGCAAAAACATTCCAAGAAATCCGATTGTTCACATCCCCTGAAACGTGGCATCAAGACTGTTCATATGCCTTTCGATGTTATCCCAGCTGTGGCATAACTACCAAGAAAAGCTTTGTCAAATGTTACAAAGAAGTTGTACACATGATGAATTATCCAGCCACATCATAATGTGCTGCATGAGGGATATTCCCTCCATGCCAAGGATCGGAACAGAGCTGTGCTAAAATTCCGGGAGTTTCAGTCATCTGTGCTTCCGCCGTTGCGGAAGAGGACAAGCAACGGGCTCCGATATTTTACTTCAATGAACTCGGTCTCAATTGGCTGTCGGTTGGTTTTCGAGTCGAAACGCATGTTACTTTGGTTTCCGCAATTGCGGACGGACAGACAGTAAATTCTCCCGATTTGACTTTTCAACCCGTAAGTCTTGGGCTTCCGCCGTTACGTCTGCCAAATCACTTCGACTTCCGATCCGTCCGATAAGCTTCCGTCGTTGTGGAAGGGGAAGTCTTTATATCTCCGCCATTGCGGCTCCCGAATCGCTCCGTCTTCCGATCAAGATTGTGCCCGTCGTTGCTGCTGCCGGAAGCCTTTATATCTCCACCGTTGCGGTTTCCATATCGCTCTGGCTTCCCATCCATCCGAACGAATTTAAGTTTCCACCATTGCGGAAGGGAAAAGGCATCCAATCTCCGATGTTGCGGAAGGATATTTCTTCCGACCTCCGATCTATGTATTTTTGCCGTCCATTTTTTCCAACCGTCGTTTCTGAACCATGTACCATATTGGATCTTTAAAGAGGAATAATCCGTCGGATCAGTCCTCCCCATTGGAGAGCTTTTGGACCACCAAAAGCCTGAATTATTCTGCAAGTAAGTGAGGGTACAACTCCCTCACTTTCCCAATCTCCATCCATCTTGCTTTGCTAGGATGCATTCCTTTCAGCCCCACCTGAAGGTACTCAGGATCCCCCCTTCATGAAGTCCTTACATTTCTGTCAAGAATAGCATCATCCTACAAATCTCTCATGTATTTAGGTGCCAAATCATCTATTGAAGGCTCATCCATGATCATAGGAGGCTCATACAATTTAATATTCTCAATATTGATAACTGAATAAATTTGCATGTATGGAGGTAAATTCAAGCAAAAAGCATTAGTACCAATCTTTTCCAAGATCTCAAAAGGCCCATACCTGATAGGATTAAGCTTTTTACCTTCACCTTTCATTATTTCTTTGGTGATGTGTAACCAAACTCGGTCACTGTTATACACCAGAATGGCACCTCTCCGTCCGAGTGCCGACATTCCTCATGTTGGCACACAAAAGGACATCTATGGATTGAGTTTTTCCCAGAACACTATAACTTGGCTTATTATGAAATACATTCTACCTCTATCTAGCTAGTTACTTTGCCATTTTTTTACATGTTAAGATGTATTCGTGACTATCCTTCTATACAACTCGCGAGTCATTCGCGAGTCTTCTTTGTAGCAAGTCGTGAATCTATGTATTCGCAAGTTGCCCTTATACATAGTCACGAATCATTCGCGGGTTGCTCTACTACTGTAGCTAGGGTTTTCACCCTAGCTTGTGTTGATGAGCACCTACTAAGGAATCTGGAATCCTTAGTAGCAGTTCAATAATGTAAACAAAAAGAAAAAAAAAAACTAAGCTAAAGCAGTACAAGTAAATAACATGAAGTAAGAACAGCAAAGAAATGGATAATGGTGTTTTTTATTAAGATTACCTCCAATGAGGAGGTTGGTGGAGTCTGTTGCGCTGATCCGATGTCGGTGGCTTCGAGCTCCAAGCTGCTCCTTCTCCTTCTCCGATGGT
>LPNX010234508.1:1018040-1027920 GCA_001517045.1 Pseudotsuga menziesii | reverse complement strand
CATTGTGCTCATTGCCTGTGTCATCTTGGTGAGTCTCTTTGCACTTCAGCACTTCGGCACTCGGAATGTTGGTTTTATGTTTGCACCCATCGTCATAGCTTGGCTGCTCTGCATAAGTAGCATTGGCATTTACAACATAATTCGGTGGAACCCCAAGGTTTTCATAACCATCTCGCCCTACTACATGTTTAATTTCCTTCGGAAGACCGGAGTAGATGGTTGGGAGTCTCTCGGAGGCATTGTCCTTTGCATTAAAGGTTTGCCTCTTTTTTATTATCTTTCTGGAAATCGCCAACGAGAAAAGGATCCAAGCAAATCCAACTTAGTATGTCTTAGAAAAAGGTTGCAAGACACTTCAAAATTTTCCTTTGTAAAACCTACAACATATAGGATTCTTTTCAAATGCATGTTATTACATCTGACGTACAATCTTCAATACTCTGCAAACAAATATTTTTGAGGAAATGGATTCTAATATAACTGAACTGATCCACTGATATGTGCCAATAAAAGATCCTGAATAAATGGATGGGACTATAGCTGAAACCAAGAACGCTTTAGCTGTTAATCACATAAGAAACTTTATTGCTTGTGATCATATTCAAGATTATCAGTTATAATTGACAGGTGTAGAGGCTATGTTTGCTGATTTGGGACACTTCTCACAGTTTTCAATCAAGGTGAGCAAATGTCTTTAAATCCATGACTGAAACACCCACTTAAAATCCACTAAGAAACAATCAATTTAAACTTTGGTATGCAATGGCAGATAGCTTTCACAGTAGTTCTCTATCCCTACTTGATTCTCGCTTATATGGGGGAGGCTGCATTTCTTTCCCAGCACAAAAGGGAGATACAGAGGAGCTTCTATTCGTCCATAACAAAGGATTTTTGTTTCTCTTTGCAGGACATCCTAGCAGACAAGGATAGAAAAGACCAGGCAAGCTACAATTTCTAAAAGAAAAGTGATTATTTTGTTCTCAATATCTTGTTGTCAGGAGGGAAACATTCCAAAACCTCAGTCTTTCTAGGGAGTTTTTACATGACAAGCACGGAATGAGAAGGGATCAAGGTAGGGAAATGGGCTGTCACGTATGAGGTATAAATTTGTTTTTAAATGATCCTATGTTTGGTTATCAAATATGTTCTGAAGATTCAGGTGTTTCTTGAGTAGTTATATAAAATTGTAGGTATCTGTATGCACTTCAGAGAATTTATATATTAGAGTTTTTCTTAGTGGTAGCCTATCGTCTTCCCTAATCAAACTTACAACCAATCTTAAAAGAAGAGAAATTTTGTAACACACAGATAATGGGAAATGATGCAACCCAACACACGATACATTAGTATGAGAGGCGCTACATGTCAAAGACCACCTACAGGCAGGCGTTTTGGTTTTGGCAGAGGAGATATTATGATTGCACAGAGAATTGAAAAAATGCTAGCAATAACAACAACCACAACCAACAAAAAACAAAATCACCACAGCTTGTAAACTCAAGCAGTCTTTCCTACTCGCCATATACTCTTACAACAGAGACAGAACTGCTTTGCATAAATGTTTGAAAACAAAACAGTCATAAAGCTGATTAGAGGAGGATCTAAATAAAGATGTTGTAGAGGATGACATTCAGGAGGATTTGTTTGATGAACTCTATCGGCAAGCAGTAGGAGAGGTAATACCCTCCACAGTAACTGCAATTGGGTGGTATGATTATTAAAACCCAGTGTAGGAAAGAGATCAGCCATTGCATGCTCTTCTGTGACTCCCTCATTCACATTTATAACACTGGAGGACAACTTACATTGCTGAGGGTAGAAAAAATATTCTCTGCCATTTTGATTTTTTCAAATTCATTTGAAGAATGAAAAGCCATGAGAAGAAATTCCAAATGAAATAGGGATGGAAGACTTGCACAAACTTCTTGGATATTTAAGCACCCTGAATATGTAGCTTTCACTTTCTCAACACCCTGAATATTTAAGCACCCTGAATATGTAGCTTGCACTTGGCTCTGCTATCATGCTTTTTCAGTGTAGCCATTTAGGGGGGGGGTATCTCAAAGTCACCCAGGACTTGAACCCAGGATTATCTGCAAATTGAGAACATTAACACCTCTGCATGTCTACGTATCTCAAAGTCACCCAAGACTTGAACCCAGGCTTATCTGCAAATTGACAACATTAACACCTCTGCATGTCTTTTAGGGGAATTGAACCTGTTCCGTCTTGGAAAAATTCACTTGATTTTCCACCTGACCACAACCTGCTTGACAACTTGTTGCCAAGATATCAAATTTAAATCCCAGTGAAAATAGTATTAATTGCTTTCACAATGTTGCATGAATTTTTAGATATAGGAGTTAATGCTGTACTGCTCTTACATCTTAATGTACCTGTGTTATGAGATATATTGGAGATTGTGTACAAACTAGTTTGCTGAGGAAAACCTCTACTGCTCTCAAAACTAGCTTTTCTTTTTGATTTAATCCTTCTGTTTCTAAAAGTTGATTGAAACTTACTATGGAATTTTGGAATCGTTTTTTAAGTTATTAGGGTGCATTAGGTTTTCTCCTTCCCAGATGGTTTTATTTTTATCCTCTGCTAGTCAGAGAAAGGACTACTAGAATGATATAATATGGTATACCATCTGGCTCTAACTTTCACTGCATGGATAGGTTCAAACCAATTTTGTTAAGCATACCTTTGCTAAGCCTTTTTTGATCTAGACTCCAGTTTCTTTCAGTGATTGGTAATATTCTATATTTGTACTTGCTACCAGACTTTTTCTCGCCAATGATTTAGGTCCATTCTTGATAACTAGATTGCTTGTTTCCATAATTGGGTTTTAAGTTGATGGGCATCTGTAGAGTCTTATTTCAATACTCCCCAAAACTGTAGATTCCTCTGTCTGTTTCCATTTTTGGTGCAATTTTTATAAGATCAATATCTTTCTGCACATATCATTGAATTTTGCATCTGGTTTGGTTTGCTTGGAAAATGAGATACATGCTGTGTCGCTAAGACACATGGATATATGATCACATTATTCCATCCTTGATACTCGTATTTCAGAAAATCCAATAAATGACCACTTTATAACAATTGTGTGAAATCTGTTTTGTTGGATAATTTTGCAGGCTCATTAAATTTTTCTCTGTGGAGGGTTATTCTACTTACAGTTGGCACTTGTTTTCACTTTTGCAGTGCAAGGTCTGCATGCAGACATTCATCTGCACAACCTCAGAAGTAGAGTGCAGGGAGCATGCTGAAGCAAAGCACCCCAAGGCTGATGTTTATCAGTGCTTTCCTCATCTCAAGAAATAGGAGTGTGTGATTCCAGTATTGCTGTGCATGTGTTCATCCAACCTGGGGCATGATAGCAGAGCTTTTTCACTTGGCTCTGCTTGTTCATCCAACTTGGCTCTGCTATCTCTGGAAAGTATGGTCAATATATCTGGGATTGGCACTGTCTGGAAGAAAAATATAGTCTGTTGTATCAAGGTAGCTCCAGCTACTATGGATGTGATCGCAAGGATACGATATAGAAAATGGACTTTGTCTTAAAATCCAATTTTGATGGCTGTCTATTCTGCTAAAGTCACCTGAAACTTGCACCCAACCTCATCCCTTTTAATAAACACATACCATTAGAGTGGGTAAAATACAGTGGGAAAAGCCTTAGTCACTGAGTATTGAAAATTTAGCTTTACACTTCATCTTTTCTTCTACGTTTTGGCAAGTGTAATTTTAATTACATCATTTCATCCTTAACCCTATCTATCTTCAAATACAATCATTTATGCATTTACTTCTCATTCCTTTTCATTCATAAGTTTGATCTTTATTTGGTTGTTCAATTGTTGCTGATATTGTTCATAAGATGATAATTGTCCATATCTCTTTAGAAACTTTTGAACATGTCTATACATTTTTGCTACTTTGCTTGTTCTTCTTCACTTTATCTTACATTTTGTCATCTTTTGCATTAGTTCATGTTTCTATCTCTAATGCTATGCTGATTGCTTGGGATTAGGATGAAATGCTAAAGTTGAAGTGTCTATAAGACATGCTTGCATATGAAATTATGTTACTCTGTTATGACTAGTGTGCACAAAGTCTTTTGTCTTGAATATTTGAATTGCCTTTCTGGTCTGTCACTTTTTATCTCCTAAATTTGAAGGAAAATAATTGTAACCAGGTACTTTTCTTTTTTGTTTGTACTAGCAAGCTGGAAGACATTGATAGTCTTATTTTTCTATACAGGCACTTTAACAAATATGGAATCATCCGAGATATTGTCCACAAGATGATATAGGTAAAATCAATAGCATAACCTTTGTATGAAATCTCAGTACTAAGACGCGCCTTCAATCAGTTGCTGAAAGAGATCAGCCATTCCATGCTCTTCTGTGACTCCCTCAGCCATTCCATTCCAACTGTCTCTGCTGTAGGCCTCCTCTTGTCTCTCAATTCCAAACTTAAGAAATGATTTCATTAGTAAGCATTGCGTCCAGTGAAAGCAATAATTTGTTCATCCACCTAAGTGTAAATTTGATGTTGAAATGGGAAAACAGGGCATTTGGAGTGGGATGATTGGTGGAACTGCATTGCAGACCTTTGTTCTCCTATTGATCATATATTTTACAAACTGGAATAAAGAGGTATGAAATGATCTTATATCCTATCTGGAGATGAAGTTATGGAATTCTTGTATTTGTTTATATGTTCAAGATTCTAATTCTTGATATGCATGAAAATGCAGGCCTCTGCTGCCGAGGATCGTATCAAGTTATGGGGTGGTTCAATTGACACCAACATACTCCATGCTCTTTCCCAAATACATACAAGGAGACGGGTGTTATTGTCAGGCACCCTCTTTCAGACCAATTTTAAAGAGCTCTTCAATCTTTTGAGGCTGGTAAGGCCTAATATTTTAGATTTGAACTCTTTTCAAGCCTTCTTCAGCCGGTTGATCAGTATCATTACTGCAACTGAGAGGTATCCAAAATTAATGTACAGGGGGCATGTTGAGGTTATGGGTCACTGTTTAAAGTTTAAACCATGGTAATGAAGCATGTAATGAAGATGTGTGAGATAAATTGTAATGAAGCATGAGATAAAGATGTGCGAGATGTATGTATGCATGTGAGGGGGGTATACTAATTATGTAAGGATTATGACCTACTTCCACATGGAATTGGTCTTATGGCATTTCTATTTTTTTTTTAAAACAGTTATATCCGTGGATATAGCGACGGCAATTTTTAAAAAAATTTCACAGCCGTGGATACAGCGACGGCTCGGCGTGGATACATCGACGGCCAAGCGTGGATACAGCGACGACTAGGCATGGATACAACGATGGCGTGCCGTGGAACTTTTCCATGGAAAATTAGGGGTCGTCGCTATTGCGACGAAAAAGTTGCCACGGAAAAAAAAACACTTAGACGTGGCAATATCCACGCTTATCCGTCGATATTGCCACGTTTTTGCCGTGGCAAAATTGATCACTTGTACTAGTGCCAGCTAGTGCAAAACTGAAAATTGGGGTTTCAATTAAGTTTCTGAAGCCAGAATGGTGAGAATTCTATGAGATCTTGGTTAGGTACGTATCATGTGATGGACGATTCTCTCACCTGCATTATTATCACCTATGACTACTGTTAGCATTAAAAGGATGTAAACTTAATCTGTCATTTTACCTATTGCTAAGTCTGAAAAAAATGTCGCATTCGGTTCAAAGTTTCGGTAATCCTGATAGAAGTCTATTTCATCATGGTTTAGTCAAAATTATAATACAGCATCAACTGTCTCTTAATGGTAAATCGTAGGATGAGTTTTTGATTGAATGTCAATTAGGGCTGAATCAATATTGGTCAAACCCTCCCCCAAAGACCCGTAGGAAACGAAAGGCTACTATAAAATCCGAAGTTAGTAATTTTCATGAGGTTGAATCAAAGGATAAATATCTTCAGGAAGCCAATCCACCCATAAATACTGGTATCAGTGGTGATGGGGTCGGGAGCATAGCCCCCTGTTACTCTGAAACAATCTTGAACCAATCCCCATCTGACAAACACTGTAGTACACCTGCAAAGACAGGGGACAAATTAACCAAAATTGAAGATGTTAATCCTGTTGATTATAAAAACCTCTCTGAGCTGAATACTCCTCGTAAACATGGTGATGAGTCCATGCATAAACTAGAACAACTAGTGCAGGTGTGCTGTGATAGAGGAGGTTTGGAATCAGAAAATATTGTGTTTGTTCGTATGAGGAGAATTACTAGAAGCATAAATAATACACCTATAGCCTCTATTCTCATGGCCATTCAACAGAGTACTCAGCCAGTGATTGTCCATATTGAGGACGACGTTCCATCATTTGTCCCCGAAACTACTCATATGAATGAACCTACTCTTATAAAGAATAATAGTGCAAAATTGGCTAAAGACATTACAGAGTCAGGTAAGGCAGAAGCTTCTCCATCGTGTATGGACGCCTATGGTTCAGGTCCCGAGCCATCTTTTATGAGTTTTCCATCACTTGGCCAAGACATAGGTAATCATGATTCTTCTCAAGTGGATGACTCGTGTCATGACAAAGAGGAGGAAACTCTCCAACAGGTCCTGGATAGGGTATACGAGACTAAAATTATAGAATTGAAAAATGAACTTAAACAGTGTCAAGCTAATGCAGCTTTGATAGAGGTGGAAAATAAGATGTTCAGGGAAGAGTTGTTAAACTGGATTAACAGGTGGAAGGAAGTGAACATAAAAAAGAACCAATACAAGAAGGCAAAAAAATCAATGATAGGTACACATCAACATTTACTTGAACAAGTAGAAAAGCAAAAGCTAGTGATCATCAGGCTCAAAGCCAAACTAGCTGAAGCCAGAAGAGTGGTCGATTTACAAAATAGAACCTGATGATTATTTCTATTTTTTAGTTATATGGTTTGTCTCTCTATCAACAGGTAATAAAATCATTTTTGTGCTTGCCTGTAAAATCGTATATTTTACAGTCACACATATAAATTAAGGTTTCTTTTGTTATTTCTGTTAAAATTTTTTTTTAATAAGATTCTTTTGTTTGTTTGAAACAGGTGGGCATGTCATCGCTATCCTTTACAGTTTCAGGACGTTTCAAATATTCAAGATTTCAATTGGAAGACGTGGATGTTTATTGAAGACTGCAATTTCAACACAGCCACGAATTTGCTAGTTCCTTTAAACCAGCAAATGTTTCAAGCTAGTTGTTTTTATTGTTATCTTCTAGTGACAAGTGTCTATTGAAGAGAGTCGATGCTATTTGATAGTGATAGGACTCATATAATATTGCATGCAACATTTATGGAAAAACTGAATCAAAAGACTAGTAGTATTATATAAGCTAGTAATTTTTATGAGAGGGGGGAAAGTGATTGAAGAGAAACATATTCGAAATATTATTTTGATACTAGTTTTGTTCTTGGCTGAAGTTTTATCTTTGGAAATGGGATCTGACTGGAAATCTACAAGTTGATATCGTGATTGGTATTATTTTGGATACTCTTTATATTTCAGTATATAATCTTCTATTTTTAACATTAATGCAGTATACTTGGTTATGCTTGTGTTTATTAATCAGTATTACACTTTGTCAACACAATATTGTATTTGAATTAGTATGTTATTGTAATTGAATCAATTAGTGTTTCTACTAAGAATTCAAGATATAAGGATATATATTTATGTTTGTTTGATATCATTTGTATTTTTGTGATGATTTCATACTGAACATTATCTCTTATTCAAATATCTAATGTTGGTTATTAGTTGTTAATTAATTAGACATTTCAGAAAATTCGAAGTAATTGTTTATTTCAGTTTCTCTGTCAAGTTATTTTATAGCAGAATGATTTAGTGTGTATGGGTTAAATATTTTTGTTTAGATCTTACTCCTTATCTTTCTGTTCATCCTTATATTAATTAATAATTAATATAAATATTCAAATTGCTCTCAGCTGAGATAGGATAGTTAGGATAGTTAAGTTAGTGTTATCATAGTATAATTTTTATTTAACAGTTGTTAAATAGTATTTGTATAATTGTTTTTAAGTAATATTAATAGTCTTTTATATTTAGAATATTAAATATAAAATCCTCAAAATCGAAGACTTTCCTTAAGAAAGCAAGTGTAGGATAATTTAGGTGGTTGAAAACTAATTTTAGGGTTTAGTTAGATAGATATAACTTTAGGATAGATTTTTACTGAATTTTATTTTCTCCTTAAGAGAAAAATTCAGTTGGTATCAGGACCATAATCTGCGAGGTTTTGCTATTCCAAACACACCGGAAGCTGCTTTAAGCTGATTGTGTGGGCATAATCTCCTTGTTGGCCTAGGTCAGAAAATCAGGCCAACAGGTAGGAAACAATGTGATGAAAGACGTATCCTCAAAATATCTAGCTAAGAAATGGAAATAAAAGATGAAGAAACAGGGATAAACTTTAGATAATGTAGAGAATTGTGATTCTACATAAGATCTTGTAGATGTTGATTATCATGAGAGTTGTCTTATTGTCATGATCATGATCATAATTATCATCACCTTCATGTGAAACAATAAAAGTCATGATGATGAGGATTATGACGACGATGATGATTATTATGAGTGGTATCATCATAAGATGCCAATGATGATGATGATGATGAGGATGTAGCTGAGGATGATGTCGATGATGATCATGATGCTATCCATGATGACGATCATTATGATGATGACGATGATCAATATGTCGATGATGATGATGAGGATGATGAGGATGATGGTGATGATGATGATTATTGTGATGATGATGATGATGATGGTGATGATGATGATGATGTCCTTGGTTATGATGATGATGATGATGGTGATGATGATGATGATGACAATGAGGATGAAGATCACGATGATGATTATGAGGATGAGGATGAGGATGAGGATGAGGATGAGGATAAAGATGATGATTATGTTGATGATGATGACGACAGTAATGATGATGATGATGGATGATGATGTTGATGATGATGATGATGATGATGTTGATGATGATGTTGATGATGATGTGGATGATAATAATGATGATGATGTTGATGACGATGATGATGATGATACGGATGACGATGATGATTTTGATGATGATGATGATATGGAGTAATTAATTTGATCTAGGTTTATTTTTAATTTTAAAAATAATTTTAATGATGATCATGTTGATGATGTTGATTTTGATGATGACGACGACGACGATGATGATGAAGAACATGGTAATGATCATGTTGATACCATATGAAAAGATGATGATGATGATGATGATGTTGATGATGTTGATGATGATGATGATGATTATGAGGATGACGACAATGACAACGAGGATGATATTGATGAGGATGATGATGATGATGGTGATGATGTTGACGATGATGAATATGACAATGACAATGACGGTGATGCTGATGACAACGATGATACGAACGACAATGACAATGACGACTATGATGATACGAATGACAATGAAGACGACAATGATGATATGAAGTAATTAATTTGATCTAGGTTTATTTTTAATTTTAAAATTATTTTTAATGATGATGTTGATGTTGTTGTTGTTGTTGTTGATGATGATGATTGCGATGATGATGATTACGCTAGCCATGATGACGATCGTGATGATGATGACGACAATGATGATAATGATTATGATGATGATAATGATGATGATAATGATATTGATGATGATGATGATGACGATGAAGATGATAATGATGATGATGACGATGAAGAAGATGACGACGATGAAGATGATGATGACGATGAAGAAGATGACGACGATGAAGATGATGATGATGATG
>LPNX010234508.1:893040-1015540 GCA_001517045.1 Pseudotsuga menziesii | reverse complement strand
GATTTCTTCTTCTAGAGTACCCTCTTCATTACCTTTGTCTAGGTTATACTTCACCGGCCTTCCCCTTGGATCGTGTCTCACAACAAATGACCAACCCACTTTAACTAGAACCTTTGAGTAAAATACCTGTTCACATTGGATTGGAAGAACATAGGGATCCATTCCTGGCTCAAAAAATCTTGTATTTACCATGGTAAATACATTACAATGTTTAATAATAGTTCTATCAGGATCACGTTGATTCAATCATAACCTGTACCATTTGACAACGAACAAAAATACCTTGAAGGATTTAAAGTCGCACTATAGAATATCTTCCAAATACCCATAGTATCAATTTTCTAAGAGTTCTGGATGTCTGTCCCTTCTAGATGAAACACTAGTCACCTCTAAGACTGCAAATATCCCACAATCTGATGTTTTCTTTGTTTCATCCAATTTTTTGATGCGATATCTACAACCATTGTAGACCATAGCCTTATGGTATTTTACCTACAACAAGTAATACACAAAAATATTACATAACGATTCAATATTTATGATTATCTGCATGTTTATGAAAGCATACATGGAAAATAACAATGTGTACATCAAAATGTAATTTTCAAAATAAAATATTTAGAGTGTTTGATTAATATGCTTTCTTGCTTATGTTTTAAACCATATGCTAAATTGATTTCCCTTTCTGTAAGATTTGTACCTCCATTGTGATGTGTTGCTTTTACCAATGAAGCCACACCTTCCCATGATATTCCATGACCTGATTGTTCGCATCGTTCAATCCATACATTCATCCATTCAAGATTGTTTGTGATGTATAAATTAATTGCATCCCACTCTTGACCAACTGCTTGATGGCAATAAACATTAAAATTCAAGACATGTAAATTTTTTGAACAAAGTATATGCTCTTAATTGATGCAATAAATTGAATATGTAATTAGAATATGTACGATATAATTAACATCCCCTATCTAATAATTACCTTTTGCCTTCCTTGATCTATCTTTCCCCTTCAGGTACTCCCCTTCAAAATTGTTATTGGAGTCTGGATCACAAATGTAACGTAAATTGAGCTTTGACGCTAACTTAGGAAGACATTCACTAACATACAAAATGTTTTGGTAATCTTATATACTTCCATCATAGAACCCTCAGCATGTTCTCATTGTCTCACCAAACCCTTCATAAATTCCAAGTGCCTCTCAACCATCCACATGGACCTTGAGTGCATTGGTCCACACAATTCAATCTCCTCAACATGGCGTATCATGAGGTAGTTTTCCTGTGCATTTAAAAATGCAGACGGTAGATGCTTCTGCATTTCACACATGAGACGAGGAATTTCTCTCCTCCAATACTTTATATGTTTTTTATGGATTTCTTTAGATGTCACCCATATATAAGTGACGCAAACCAATATAAGTGACACAAACCAATAATGACAATTAAAAAATAAAAAAATTAAATTACATAACATGAATTAGTGCATAAAAAATAAATATAAATTATACGAAGAATTAAATAAACACTAAACACATGCAACTAATCGCTAGTTACCTCATGTATTTCCCAAGATTATATATAACTTGTTTGGCATTGTTGTCAAAGTTGTCTAGGAGAGAGAGAGGTAGAACATACTATATCAATATACAAACCACGCCATTTTTTAAACAAAGAGTATACAAACAAGAAAACAAATTTATGCAATAAAATGATTTTTTTAATTTATAAATGGACATAAAAATAATAATTACCTTGACGAAGACGTGCCAATCATGCGTTTTGACCCCCGAAAAATCACCTTTCTTTGTTATGATATTCTTCAAGTTCACACAAAATCCAGTGGGAGATTTAATTTTTCGCATTGCTTATTTAACAACATTACTTTATTGCTCTGAAAACATCCATGGAATTGAGTTTATATTAATTTGGTCTCTGTTGCTATGAAATTGAATGAAATATTTCATTGCATGGTTTCCTTCTTGAATGTCTTTGCAAACTTTCACAATTTTATATTTCTCGCTCCTTAGCTCCAGTAGTCACCATAATGTTTCAGTCACATTCTTTCCAATATGCATTGTATCAAACATATGAGCAACCTGCTGAATTGTATAGGATAACTTTTCATTCCTCGTGGAATCCCATTAATTCCTTCATGATCACGAAGGACATCATGAATATTAGTTTATAAATAAATTACACATATCAATTATGGCCACTACCGTAAACAACTCACAATAAAAAACTGAACTACATAACAATTCATATACGATGATCCATACGTACCATATTGATGATTTCTATTGTATTGCATCTTCCAAAGGTGAGGTGTCATTCTCTATGGTTTTAATGCAGTCTCTTGCTTCCCATTGAAAATATTTTTTTGGTTGTTCTATACCTGTGATTCTTAGAGAGGAAATTCCTATACTCATCAAACACCTCTTTTCTTAAGCTTTTTGAGCGATGAGATTTGATCTTAGGACCACAAACTGGACATGCAAATTTACCCTTTGTATGAATATCTACAATATATAGATATGGGATATCTATGTCAATTATAATTATATATAAAATATATTAACTACTTCATATCATAAAATGCAATTAAACTGGAACTTAGAAATACAAACCACAAAAATGGGTTAACCCTGGGGCATCGTGTATTGTCCATACAACCATTGCATGGAATTTAAATTTCCTTTGTCGTATTGGTATAGATACGTCATACATAGTGATGCCATTCCATAACTTCAGNATTAATATATATATATATTAATATTATTTTACTCTTGTGCATGGTTTATATATCTTAATGGTTCTCATAATTATATATTTTATATGTACTTCAAATCAATAAGGTAAGTTCCAACATTAGGAAACGTAATATGACAAATTAGATGCCACAACTAAATTAGAAATAAAACAGTTGTAGACACAAAATACCTGGAATAATCATCGACAATATTATGTGCTTCCTCTTTATTGACAACCATGGAGGAATGTTATTGTTGATAACAAAAATAGGCCACACCGTGTAAATGGATTTCATCCGTGCAAATGGATTAACACCATATGCTGCCAAAGAAATCCTAAGATTACGGGGTTCTTCTTTAAAGTGAGGTCACTTTTCCTCCATATCTCTAAATGCAGAACCATCTATAGGCATTTGAATAACATCACCTTGAATTCTGTTCATGGCATGGTAATCCATAAATTACGCTATGTTAGTGCACCTGAATAGTCGTTGCAAATGTGGATTGATGGGAATATAACTAAGAACCTTGTGAAGCACCTTTTTTGTTACTTGATCTATTCGATATCTACTTATATGACATTCCAGAATTTTTTTTGCAAATTCATGCTGATTATAATATATAACATGGTCATCAGGGCATGCATGAATTGCTTCATAATGCATTCCATTCTCTTTCATTCTGGAAGATAAATATTGACATGTGTGAGGTAAAATATTTGATGGTGGTAACAAAAATTCATCTATCAAGCAACATCAAATAAAAATAAAAATAGAGTTAATATAATATATAAATAATATTAACGAAACACACTTCATCCGTATTAATTTGAATTATGAATTAACAATACAATTATTACATGAATATAATTAAACTTTATCACGATAGTATATATGTGATGTATTATTTTACATACCTTAGAATCCATGTGATTGATATGTTTGAAAGACCATTCATAACCTTCAAGTTCATTATCAACAATATAGCAGAGAGAAGATTTGTTTTGGAGGCTTCATAAAGGGGTTTGTATGCCTTATCGAGAAGAGATATATCATGAACATCATCAAAGTCATCAATATTTTCATTATCATCGTCATCGTCATCATCCATTCTAACATTAAATGAATCATGGATCAATGTATTTGTACCATCATCTTCAACTACGTTATCAGTAGAATCATCTTCTTCAATATGACCATTCACTGGTTCTCGATTAAGCATAGACGCTCCATGATCCTCCAGTACTTGTTCTGAAAGCACTTCCTCTGGACGATATGCTGTAGGATGTATTTACTTTATAAATACATGAATACATCAATATATATATAAGTTAATATAGGAAATATTAAAATAATACATACATTTACCAAAGAAAAAAATATAAAAAACTTTATAATGCTAAACCTACAAATGGATGATTTTCATTCCCCCTGTTAACGTGTCCATGTTCCCTACAATGTTTTGTGGTTGTTGCGATCAATATTCTTCTCCTCTTAAATCCCCTGCATTGACTACATGGACAATACAATTTCCCATCACCCCTTCATTTCACTGCATCCTATAGTCTAGCAAGCAATTGTTGATTTTGTTCGTTTGGATTAGGAATATTGCTATTTGACATTTTGTCACAAACTTAGTGAATGAATACTATCGAAAATATTAAAAAATAAAGTTCCATGCATCACAATTTTCTCAAACAGTGGTTTGTCGAAGAATAAAAAAATTCCCGCAATCTAACTATCGAAGAAAAAGAAATTCCCCAAACTGGTCGTCGAAGAATAAAACAATTCCTCAAACCGTTCATCGAGGAATAAATAATTTCCGCAAACTGTCCATCACTTCTATAGAAAACATTTTGGAATGTTTAAAAATGTTTATATTTATAATTTCACTATCATCGGATATTCGATGATATGAACCTAGTTACCGTTGGAAATATGCCTTCATAATACGTGGAAAAAATAGCCTGAACTCGTCGAAATTGTGACAACCATCCCTTCACTATTCATCGCAAATATGATGACATGCCTTTCACCAATTGTTGCACATTCGATGACATGCCTTTCAACTATTGTCGCAAATACGATGAGCAAGCGTCGCTTAACCGAAAACAAGCTTTGTTAAACAACCGACGAACTTGAAATTCGAAAAACCGACGAATCTACATGACAAAAAAAATAAATCAGACAAAACAATGCTTTTCATCATTGCAATCCGACAAAAATGTACTTTAAATTGGATGTCGTTGGATTCTGTTGTAGGATTTTGGGCTCAAATCTTGTTGTGAGTGCGAATCCCCCCTAGGGGAATGGGGTGTGGGCACTTGGCTGCCCACTTGCCTCTCTTTTCACAATGATTAGAAGAAAGAAGTACTTGTGTTCCTTTGTAGAATAGGAACAATGAGGTTTTACAATTAAGGGCCTTTAATAAATGGCCAATGAAAGTAGTATGTGAAGAGGGGTCTCCGTTTTGACTTGGATCTTCAAAATTCCGTCAGAGTACCTCTTCATCAAATCAATCTATGCTGTAAAACAATGAACAAATTGTGATCAAATATGCTAAATAATCAAATTAAAACATAAAAATTTGATCAAAAATATTGAAGTACTTAAAAGATAGAAAAAATGAGATATTAACCAAGTACTTGTTGATGGTTAGATCCTTCAAAAAATTAACTTTAACAATCAGATCTGAACCTTTTAAGTGCATCCACAAATCAGAGTTATGAAATATTCTTTAATGTATAAAATGATTTAGCTATGCACTATGAAAGTAACCATAAAGGGAAAGTTTGAAGTTTTGTGACGGAAGGGTATCACCAAGCTTGCATGATAGAGAAACAAAGACAAGAAAGAATCCATAAAGTGTTGTTGGTGGGATGAAATCCTCTCTTCAAGAGTTTGTTGGAGTAAAAGTAGAGCTCACACGCTTATCCAAAACTCCAACTTAAGCAACCTATAAAATAAATCTACAAAACTTGCAAATGGGGATTAAATGCCGGTGTTTATCCAATAATGAATGCTCAATAGAAATATGAAATCAAACTAGAATCATAAAATCATAAGAATTTCACTATAGATAACAATAATAAGTAATCACAGGAGTATTACTTCCTATATTATGAGAAAAACAATTATCTTCAAAGCCAACAAATCCCAAACACATACAAGCTTGCGAAAATCCATAGGTTGCCTCAATATTACCAATGAAAACACATCTGAACACCATATACCACACTTGAATTAGCCTCCAAATCATTTTATTAACTCAACAATCAATATTACACATTACCGAAGCAGAGGTTCAATGCCCAAATCATCCGTGAAGAATGAAGAGAGGTTGCCTTCTTAAATAGAAATCTGGCAAAGAGAGCGGAATGCATCTCCTCGAGGATGTGCTAGCTCCAAGTGAGTTGGATGAAGGTTGGAATGATTTGGATAAAGGAAAAAGGATAAGCAACTTCTAAAACTTTCGAATCCACATCACCAAAAATCATCCACATCACCCAAACTTTCATCTCTCTTGGGATTTGCGCCCCCACATGGAGAGGAAAGTTCCAAACTCAAAAAAATCTCTGAAATGGAAACATTTGAATCGTCCCCATTGCCCGGATACTTGCCAAAATTATTTTCCAAGTCACCCAACTCTTGTTTGGCAATTATCTTTTTTTTAATTTCCAAAATTTTTAATATTTAATTTTTTCTTGGGTTTTTCGAGTAATTATTAATTCTGGGGTTGAATAATTATTCAAAGAATTATAAGAGTGGGTCTAGGGGTTAAGTGGGTTCTCTGAGTTAGAAAATGAGCACCCCCATGGAAACCTCCTAGCCACACTTTTATGACTTTTTACATTTTTACAATTAACTTATTAAAAATAAGTCTGTAAAAACGGGAACAATAATTTTTTTTTGGAAATTAAAAAAACCTATGGGAGATTTAGCACATGTTCATAATGAGTCAAAATAATGATTAGCATGGTAATATACATCGACACATAGGTGTTAATAGCCTCCTAAGGTTTAATTAATAATGTGATTACTCCAGCTTTGGAGGTTTGGCTGAAAAAACTCACAAATTATTTATCACTTAAAAACAATAAATAATTAACAAGGAAAAACACCCTGGAATAATGTATTAATAAATAAGTCCTAAGAATCCAAATGTTTTACATAAATTCATCACGCTAACTCATTCTATTACAATTGTCCATGGGGTATGAACATGTTAAAAAATAAAAAAAAAGGGGCCTAGGAAGGCCTGCAAGGACTTCTGAACTTTGAATTTTGAACAAGTGATTTTTCATATTTGGTGGCTTGTTTAGAAATCCAACCTAGTGCAACTTAGTTGGTAACACACTGATTTTAGAACTCATATAATACAATATGAATTAAAGATGATGCATGTTAATGCATATGATGAATTAGCAATGCCAAGTCTGTGAATCTTGTTTTTGACAGCTAAAACCTTGATGAATCAAAAGCCACTTGCTAACTTTATGTTTGAAGGCATCATGAGATTTCCAAATTCTCTGATACCTCAACCATTGCATGACTGGATCTCCAAGCCCCCATGTTTTACTTAAGCAGGTGGCATTGTCAATAAGATTATAATGGTCCTCTGTCTCATAGATATAAACGGGATTTTCACACCTCCATCTCCAATTCCTACATACTGGGCCGTCACCATGGATCTCTATTCCATATGGACAACTTTCTGAAATCATGTGCCCGAGACCCTCTAAAACAACCTTTTCCTTTAGTAGAAATGTTAATGACCAACATTTTTAATTACATGTTGGTCATATTGTTAGCAACAATAGATGAAAAATTTATATTTCCTTTATCTCGAAGAATGACTTGTACAATATAGAAGAGTGTGCCTTTTTTTATTAGAGGCAATGTTTTTTTTCATGCTATCATTCCTCAGTCCACCACTCAAAAACACTTCTCTTAAAGTAACTTTTTTCACATGTTTCTAAGGTTTCCTACACGTGTTTTAGGAGAAATAGTTATGTTTTCTAGGACCAAACAACTGGGTTTCTTGACATCGAAAAATAAGCACATGAATTCCAATGGAAAAAATTGTGCATGAACATATAATATGTTTTCATTGTTTGGAATTTGTCTTTATATATATTTCATATGTGGCATACTTTCGTTTCATTTCCTAGAACTTATACTCTTGTTGTTTGTGCAGGTTCTAGAGACTGCTAATACACTAGACGTTACAGAAAGTGTTGATTACTATGTTGATGGGTGTACAATCTCAGCAGACAACTTATTTGGCAGGTAAGAACCGTCTTTGATAATTTTTTAGGGTTTTTCTATCTCTCAAGGTTGATTCAAAGAATGGTTGTTATAACTCACGACAAATCATCTAAGGTTTCTCTTGCTCTTTTCTTAGTGGATGTTGGTAAGATTTTTTAATTTTCTTCTTTGATGTTGTTATTGTGCACCTTAAGCAAGGAAAGTTAGGGCTTTACTTGCATCTTGTCAATCTTATTTGAGGAGACTTTCCTATTGAAGGATATCTCCATAGTAGGGCCTAGAAGTTCATTGTTTGCATTAATTAGACTAAGGATACTTTGAACTATATAGGGTTATTAGTCTTTGCTCTAATTGGTAAATCTTGAAAGCCAAATTGAAAAGGGAAATTAAACTTGATCTCTTATTTCCCTAGGGTTAAGTACTAAACCCCTTCTCTTCTTAAATATCATCAAAAATATGTTGTACATATTTCAAAAATACGAAAAAAATATTTGGAAAAAACCTAAAAATGTAGAAATCATATTTCAAAAAATATCGTGAATTTTGGAATTGTGATCCATTGGAAAAGTGTGCCCTAGTAGGTGTATTGGTGAACTCCCAAGGGCGCGTCTTTCCTATGGTTTTATTGAAAAATATGCCATGCTTTGTGTTATCTAGGGCAGTTTTTAGATCTGGTATAGTAGGTGCAAAAGGCACATCAATCAAATCAACAAGCTTTGAAAACCTAAAAAGGCAAGGAAACGGCCTTGGATTGACCCTTGGGGGATTGGACATTTGTTGGAGAGTTTTAGGTGGGCCCACCATCTATTTTAAGGGATGATAAGGGATTAAACCATATATAGTTAGTTATTTCCAGATCTAATTTACTAATTTAGTGGCTTCTCTTATCCTCTTGAGGTATGTCCCTTACCCTAATCCTTGGGGTACATCTTATATGGTAAGTTGGCATTGTTTTTGCTGATTTTTCATCTATATTTGAAGTGTTATCGACTGCTTTAATTTCATAACAGAAGTAAGATATTGTTATCTATTCCAGAATTGATTATAAAGTACTTACTCCTACCTCTTGCTAGTGTCATATTTATGCTTCGTTGTTTTTATTCCATAAGGCATTGGTCTTAGCCAAGATATTTAAGATACTCAATTGACCTCATTTGTCCACTTGTATTTGGTAGGCACTAGTCACATCTTTTATGTCCCTATAAAATATTAGTTCATCTTTCTTTTACTACTTTAATAGATCCGAAATTTTCTATAACTTACATGCATTAAAACCAGCCATGGAATAGTAAATTCTATGGTATATTCATGGTTGGAAATCACCTTTATAAATCTGCTCTAATTCACTACTAAAACTTGCTTTAAAAACATAATTAAAGGTGTCATTTGAAGGCTGATTTCTTGGGTTGAAAGTTTCAGATTAATAAGTGATTGACGTTTCTAGATCTAACCTATGTTTTAGCCTCATGTGTACCTCATCTCACATCTATTTAAAGGTTAATATTCTCTGCTGTTACAAACCTTAATCATTGGTTGGAAAAAATGATATTATTTGTAAATTTATAACATAATTTCATTTATTGACTTGGATATAGAATTTGAGGGCATTTCATATACATTAATCTATATTCAACCCCTTATTTTGGAATCTGCATTACTAAAGATCATAAAAAAATATCTGAACTTCAGCGTTTAATATCAACTTAGTTTACTGCAAGAATTTACTCATAGTTGATCTAGCAACCTAAGTCATTCTGAAATTTCATCTATCTTTAAAACTTAGTTCCTCTCAAGGAAGTGCCTCATGTGTTGTATTATCCAACCTAAAGTGAGGGAAGTAGTTGCTTAGGTGACAGTGACAACTCTTCTGAGTTACACTTTAGCTTAGAACCTTGTGCCTTTGCACTAAACAGTTCTAGTTTGTGTGATAATAGGTCCAAAATGATATCTCATCTACTTTATTGGATTTTGCTGGACTCTTGGTCAAAGATGAGAAATCTCATATGGTTATGTATATATATGTATGTGCATGTATAAAATGTGTACTGTTATGGCAATTCTCTTCTTGGCTTTGCATACTTTCCTCTTGTGTTTACTTGTATGTGAGTATATTTTGTATTGCCATTATTGGGATCATATCAATGTACCCATTAGACCTATGAGTCTCACCTACACCATATCTCATTATATCATTTTTAATATCTAGATATGGCAATGGTGGTTTGACTGCCTAGCTGCCCTTAACACTAATTTTTTTTATTGACATTATTACTAACTTGGTCACTTATTTAATATTGACAGTAGTATTGAAGATTGTTGTTTTCTCCTAAAAAATTGCTGCATAACTATATGAAAATGTTGATAATAAACACATTTAAATCCAACTATATTGGCAGCCAACTTGAATGTCCTGAAGCCTAGGTGGTTGATCTCTGTGGAGAAATGGATGTTCAAGAGGCTTGTGAGTCTTTGATTCCGTGTTGAAAGGTATGAACATTGGATTATTTATTCAACTGCAAAGATAATCCCAAAGGTTAACACAAGTGCATTGTAAGCTAATTTCGAAGTCCTATAGCTGATTTCACTACTTCCACAACTCTGGGTTGCTGTTTGGAAATTGGATGATTTGCAAAAGTGCTTTAAAAAAATCTCAAATTACACAATTTGTATTGAATGACGGTTTAAAATTGTAGGACCAGAGTTTTCATAAATGGTCATTTTCCTTATTCATTTTCATTTCAGGGATTTGTCTAGAGAGTGGGAAATAGGTTGACATTTTATGTTGTCATGAATGAATAAAGATGTCATTTTGCAGACGGCGTGTTGTACAAGTATATGCACGAGGAATTCGTATCCTTGATGGTGGATAAATGACACATGAGTTGTGCATTGAAGTTCCAAGTGTTGATACAATTTCAAGTTTTGATAATCCAGTGGTATCGGTTGTGTGTATTATGGATCCTTATGTGTTATTGATGATGACTAATGGAAGTATTCGACTCATTGTTGAGGTTAGCATTTTTTATATTTGGTGCATGGTGTCCTGACTCATCATGAAGATTAAAATGCAGTACCAAGTATTGTATGAAGTGTGTCGTTATCAAAATTATTGGCTGTTTTCATATTTGGTTACCTATAAGTTCAAATTTTGTGTAAGGAGTGAATGTTTTTCACCAAACAGTTGACATATCTTTAATTTTTAAAATTATGCTTTTAGAAAACACTTCCTTTTGGAGTATAAAAAATAAGTAGTCTTAGAAAACCTATCCTTTAAACATATTAAATATCTAGTAATATCATTGAGATGACAAATCACTTATCGCAATCTAAATTGTTTGTAGGAGTTATTCACTTGTAAATGCTATGAACACAATTTCTAGCAATGAATTGACTTACCGGTCCTGTGTTCATCATCCTACAAAGCATTTATTGATAAAAGGGATTCCAGTATGTGGCAATTCTTTTGGCAAGTAACCAACTTGAAGTG
Organism: Pseudotsuga menziesii; assembly: GCA_001517045.1. NCBI lineage: Eukaryota > Viridiplantae > Streptophyta > Pinopsida > Pinales > Pinaceae > Pseudotsuga > Pseudotsuga menziesii. The sequence continues at coordinate 1,004,030 of LPNX010234508.1, read as the reverse complement.
ATTGGTTTCAGTGGTTGGATTCACTAGTATGGAATGATGACAACTCTTTCATTGAATTGTTTCATGCATTAAATACTCTTAGTAAAGCAGTAATACTTTTAGTAAAGCAATGTCCAGTCATAGATGGGTGCTATATATGATATATGTGTTATGGAAAGTACTTCTATTAGTAGGTATATCAAGGTGTATTTTAATTTTAAGATGTTTTGTCAAACCTTAATTGTAGTGGTCTTCTAAAAAAAAAGATTTTTTGGATTATCCTTTGAATACTAGAACTTGCTAAGGTGCATTTACAATTGAATTGTTAGACATTTGTTTTCTGGAACTGCTTATCTAGTTTCTGTGCAAACTCTAATTCTCAATCAGACATGGCACTCTACATCTAGGTAAAATAAGATGAATAGATTGGGAATTTGGTTGTCTATTTCCAGCGTGCTGGTAATTTAACAGGTCAAATTACTTATTCCTCCTAAAATTTAATTGAATTATTGGAAAATATTTGTTGGACATCTAAATATCAAGGCTATAGTTAATGTCTCTTGTTTTCTATGAAGGCACTAGGGGAGAACGCATATATGGTGGAAAATTTGTAGGTCAATTAGCACATGATTTTTCGAAACATATTCTCTGTGAACAATATGATTTATATTTTCAACATTGTATTGAACGTTCCCTATTTCTTATCACATATGAGAATTTTTAGTTACGTCATGATGGCCCTGGTATCCTATCAATGGCCAATGCTGGCCCGAACACTAATGGTTCTCAGTTCTTTATTTTTTGCAGCAACACCTCATCTTCATGGGTACATGCTTGATTCCATATCTTGAATGTCATTTATAATTTGTGTATTTAGCTGAGTTTATCTGAGTAAGGTACTTTTATCTTTTAAGTTGTAAGAATCATGATATGCCATTGTTGAATATTTAACTGACCATAAATATTATAATTGTTTGATTGATATATTGAATGCAATTTGTAGAAATGGTTTTCTTTTATTTCTTTTAGATATGAAAATTTGGATTTATTTGTGGATAAAAAGAAAAGAAATAAACAAAAGGCTACAAAATAAGCAGTTTCAAGTGATGATAGTAAAAAATGCGTAAAAGGAAAAAAGCATAGGAAGGTGCATAAGGACCAGCAAAAGAGGAGGTGACATCATTATTCCTCTGATTTAGATACCTCATCAGACACTGATTCAGATTCATACACATCTGATAGTGAGTCTAACTCAGAATCTTCCTCATCATATGATACTAGCACTTCAAGTGAAGATGATAGGGTAATAAGAAAGAATAAATCATTAAGAAGAACCAAGAATAGACGTACAAAGTGACAGAGGGACAGGCAGAGAGGCAAAAGACATGGTCAGAAAGTGAAGGGATTAAGATGGAAGTCCAAGTGGTATGGATTCTTTATTCATTGACCTAGGAAAATGAAATGCAGTCTCATGTCTTATATGCATAATTCATTTTTGTTTTGTTTTGCAACTAACTTTCTTTTCATTAGACATGCATCTAGTCAAAGATAATCATGTCATTAGTTAATGCCCTTCAATCTTGAAAACTAGTTGCTAAAAGATAAAATATAGGGTATCATACATCTACCTAATATGGCAACCCATTATTGGTGAGGAAATCCTAGCTTGTGAATTCATCAAGAAGTTAAGAAAATGTCATCAATGAAGAACATGGGAGCCTCTTCTTAAGGGATTGTAAATAATTTTTCCTCAAACTAAATATTATAGAACCCTTTTCCACCTCAATACCAACCCCATTTTTAACTTACATCTTTCAAGACTACAAACCATTTTTCCAAAACCCAGGTTGGAAATAATAATTTGATGAACTTCCTTTCTTGAACTTCTTGCCTATAAATGCAAAAGGAGATTACATATATAAAGAATGATCAGTATTCATGGGATTAACAAAGCCACAAAAAGTGTCTTCCATAAGCTATAGGAGGCTCCAAAGCATCGTCTGATACTTCTTTTCCTTGTGGTCAGTGCCACTGATAGTTTCTAGTCGTCGAATGAAGGTCCTTTTCGATACATAGTTGTAATTTTGGCTCGATCATTGTCAGGAAATGTAAGAAATATTGATGGGCTAGGTACAAAGGATAAGATTACAGTGGGGGAACTCATGCTTTAAACCTTGGGAGTTGATTTGGCTAATAGATCCATTGATGGAGTTCAAGAGCCGTAGCAGGGGTAGGAGCTAAGGAAACATAAGCAAAGGTTACAACATAGCTAGTACCTATATATCGTCCCATAGAATCATATCCATATACATGTTTAGTTGGATCCATTCCATGCTAAGTCCTAGATCCAGTTTTAGATTTTCCATAGGCTATTTGGTAGTAGCATATTCCGTTGTTTACCCATCAGCAACTAAAATAGGATGAGTAAATGTCACACAATTGTTTTATGTTTGCAAAAATACAACAATTAAAGTTATCCTTACATGCTATATCCATCAGTTCATTGCATTTTATTTAAACACGATTTATATGTTTTAATTGTAAATGATAATTCTGGACTCTAGTCAATAGTCTTAAATTTTTATCATAGGAAAGTGTTTTGAATTGTATGCTCTTGCTCACAAACTTCATTCAAATTTTTGCTTACTGCTAACAGGATCGTGGGCTTCACTCATCAAATTATACCTGAAACACTGTCCTTGAGATATCAAATATCCCTGACTTCAAAACTACTGTTTTGGATGGCTGTGGGTGATATTTTAGTGCCATACAAACACTTGGAAGTTATCCCTTTTCCAAAGGTTTAGTTCTTATACGATAATGGTCTGGTTTCTTTCGTTGCTCATGTCGTTCTATGTAGTTTTATTTGAGTTAGTACTAGGGTCATCAAATATTTATGTAAAAATGACACTTTTTATAAATGTGCATCTGGTTGATGTTTTTTTAATGGGGATTATGGAAATCTATACCTATTTTTTGGGTTCTTTAGTCATGGTATTGGGTTAATTGGTTACTGGTTTATAAGAGGGATATAATAATGTATACCTTTTTCTTGGGATATTTGTATACTTAATCCGAGTAGTTAGTTATTGATGGATAGGAGGGAATGTATACTTGTTTTTAAGAATCAATATCAAGGAAGGCCTTTATTCCTACTATGTGGTATGCCTAGGTTGCCTAGAAATATACCCCAAAAAACCCTCTAGAAAGATCTCACAACCCTAAGCTGAAGACTCGAGCCAACTCTCAGTCAACTTGGGTTCATCCAACCGTTAAGAGAATCTAATGAAAAATAAAATAAAATGAATATTGTGAGATTTTATTAATTCACTTGAGCGCAAATTTTCCATGTATCTCTCTATTTAATATCCACGCGAGCCCCTTCATTTGAATTTAATGCGTTCTTTCTGCCGTGATAATTTTTTTTTTTAAAAGAATGAGATTTCAAGATAAAAAATCTTGTATTAGTAATACTAATTTAATTGGTTAATGAAACATATGTAATACAAAGCTTTATGGTACTGTAATGATTAGTGTTCTCCTTTCTATAATAACTGCAACTTATATCATTACATACATAGATATATGTAATATTGATAAGAATTGCTTACTTGTCACTGATGTTCATATACATGATGTAATGGTAAAGTAAGTGCATTGCTATATAAATTACTTTTTGACCATCCCGCGAGTTTTTAACGGGGAGAGGGGGTCCCTTCCCATGTAAGAATTCCATATTGAATTAATTTTAGGACTTAGAGATGACTTTACCATTATTGTTAATGGCTTGTTGTTTGTATTTCTCCTAGCACAACCTTTTGATATAGGAGACACATTTTATTACTTTCCATTTCTCATTGATTTAGATGAGACCAAAACCTCAAATTTATCTAAATGTGTTAATGAGAGGTTCGTGAGATGATGATTTAGGTTGATTTTGGTATTCATGTAGCATTGATTCATGAACCATTGTTTCAATTTTTTTTAGTTTATTCTCCTTTATTATGTTGTTAAGATGATAATCTATTTATATATTTATTTGATGTCCTAATTTTGTGATCAATCCCATTTCAAATACAAAACAAACAACTTTGGAAGTTAGTGTATGGATGGAAGTATGCAAACATAATCTATGTTTTTGCAAAGGTTAGAAGGTCCACTAACATTCTAGAATACAAACTAATATTCAAAAGGAGGGTATCTTTAGCCGTCATTGTTGTTTCCTTGAGGCTATTTAGTATAGTGAAATTTGTACTTTAACATAGAACACTCGTGAAAGAGAAGAGATGTAGAAATACATATTAATTGAGTTAATCGATAAAATTTGATAGCATCTTTTCATTGTGGTTTAATTACTTACTCTACATGACCATCCCTAACTACCAATACTAACCGTTATTGATTAACTTGATTGGTGACTAACACTCGTGATATTTATTACACACTATTACATAATATATCAGGGATCCTCATATATTATTGACTGTTAGTTATTCTAGCACCTCGTCTTAACATATAATACAATTTTTTTAACTCCCCTCAATATAAAATGCATAGAAACTTACTCAGTAACTAAGAATAAATACAAAAGTTGAAGGGAATTCTTGTTCAGTCTTCAATAATGCAACACTTCTTTGGTTCTTAATATCTAAACACTACATTTTGTTGTATGATGCAGGTTGTGTTGGTAAAGAAATGTATGTAATGTCATATCAACCGAGTTTTTCATTGGGACATAAAAGGTAATTTCTTGATTTTATCAATATTTTTTCTTATCTTTCTTTCATGATGAGATATGATTATTTAAACAAGTGTTTTAACATGGAATTTTATGCTTTAAATATGATATTATCTACCATTTGATAATAATGGGATTCTAAATATTATGGATTTTTTCATGACAAGATACTTTTGTAGTGACCAAAATGGAAACTTGACCAATAGAATAATCACATTGTGATATAAGTAAGTGAAATATGACATATTTTATGATCGCGGTCAATTTTGTCTATATTATGAATGTTTTCTTGTTTACAATGCAAAATCTAGATGGAACTTCTTTAGGGTGTTGATTTTGCATCTAATGTTATGTGTATCCCCCTAGAGCTTCCATTTTTGGCTTCTTTGTTTATTTATGTTAGAACAGTGAACTCACTGCCATCGAGTATTCCTTTGACATGGAAGGTTTTGCATTCATATTTAAATGGACATTGTTCATAGTCCTTAGGCAGTTATACCCATTTCCAACATCTGCACAATGACTATAGAGTATAGCCCTATGCCCTGTCATGATTGTAGTTTGTTAAGTATATCTGATTCTATTCCTAAATCATGCCTGCTTTTCCAAAGAAAAAGATAAAAAGACAGCCTCATCCTATACTATATGTCCCCATGAATATGATTATATCCAATGTTGTTGGGGATCATGTAGATCTCCCAGTGTAAGCACTACAACATCACCATAGGAATCAAATAAATATTATGAATTGACATCACAATATATCCTAACAATTTGTCTTTGTGGATATTCATTTTCTTGATGGAAGAAGGAAATTTTCTCAGCCCATGGTGGATAGGATCCATGTAAGGTACCAACTATTGGGTTGATCATCCTCTTTTGATTCTTCTTATTCCTCCACTTATACATGGCTCTAGGATGATCATGCTTATCTACTATATCATTGACATCCACACTAAGATAATTGTTGTTGATAGGTCTCATATAGTGGTATACTTATGGTTTCTAGGGAATACTGATTTTTGCAATCCCATTAAGCCAATTTCTTGAGTTTTGTTCAAAATTCCTAGAAAAGGTTTATGGATTTCATAACCTGCTTGATCATATATTATGAAATTATACAATATATCATCCTTTTCCAACCATTAGATACTCAAAGTTGTGTATTGATCCTTTTTACCATTATAGAGGACTCTGTAAGTTAGGTTCCCAAATTATTAAAGGGTGCTAGCTCAATGGAAGAGCGCTTTCCTAACAAGCAGGAGGTTGGTGGTTCGATTCCACCATGCCCTAATGATATTATAATATCGGTTAAAAACAACTAAATTAGTAAGAAAAATATAAGAGATAGGTGACCAAAAAAAATGACCAAAATTAGTATAGAAAATTACTAAAAACGACTAAATTAGTGACCAAAAAATGAGAGATGTGAAACTAGGCATTAAAAAGGATGCAACACATGGTGCTAATGATGAAGCCAAACATGGCATTGATATGGTAGAAAAATAAGATGTTAATTTGGATGAAAAAAATGGCTCTACATAGGAACCAAAATATGGTGCAACAATAGAATAAATATTTGGCGTCATTTTGGTAGCAAAACACGATGCAAAAAGGGAAGCAAAAAATGGTGCAAATTTGGAAGCGAAAATTGGCACATATTTGGAAGTAAAACATGGTGCAAAATGGGACTAAATTGATAGCAAAAATGGATGCAATATTGGATGCTAATTTAGATACTAACATGGTGCTATTAAGGATGAAAATATGGTGCTAACGGGGATTTCATTTAAGAAGCAAAAGTGGACATTCGCTAGGAAGAAAAATATGATGTTATTTAGGAAGAAAACCTTGACATTGTTTAGGAAGAAAAGTTGGACGCTATTCTGGAAGCAAAAAAAGTCGCTATTTTGGATGTCATAAAGGATGCTATCTAGGAAGAAAAAGAGACTTTTTTTTATACGCTTTAAGTTTTGTCCATGACATGTCCCATTTAGTGTCTAGTTTGACTACTCAATGTAAAAAAAATTACACTAAAAAGGGACACTAATTCCAGGATTTGTTGTAGTGTTGTCCTTTTTGGAACATGAGGCTCCATCGAAAGAGTTATGATTCTCCTTTGAGTTAAAATCAAAATTTTTATTCTCCTTCCCTTTATGCTTCCCTTTAGCTTGTGCTTTCCCAGAGTCTCCAACCAAGAGGTCCTGATTCTTGTAGGCATTGAGAACTCCCATCTGAATCAATTTGTCTTTCTCTTGGATCAATGACTCTCCAAATGCATCTAGAGAGGGAATTTTCCAATTTGGGATTGATAATATTCTAGAGTGGAATGTGGATACAAATACTAAGATTTCTGAGCCAAGCTTGCTCAAAATTGGCAGTATAAGCTACTCATCCTTCCTCTCTATCCCACATTGCTTGAATTGAAAGACTATGGATTTGTATTTTGAGAAGAACTGCTGAAATGTCTCGAAGTTGCTTGGTTGGAGTGCAATGATATCATTATCCAGAATATGTCATCTAAGCTCATATTGTTTTCCAAACAAATATTCAATCTTGTTCCATACTTCCTTCTGAGTTTTGATTCCTTCAAGGTGGAACAATAGATCCCTAGAGAGGTGGATGAACATGAAGCCAAAGGATTCATCTATCCTATTCAGAAAATTGGTGTTATAGTTGATTTTACCACACTTGGTAGATCACACTATTATGTCCTTCCATGTCCCTATATAGATTCTTTGGACCCCTTTTCTTGAAACATACTTTTATGATCCAAGAAATCCCCTAAAAAACACCTATTTATGGCTATACTCGAGTTTTAGCTTAAAAATCATGTGTACACATAGCTTGCTCCATTGCAGCCCGCATACATTGAGAAATATGAATAAAAACAAAAAAAATTGGAGTTTTCCTCAATGAGTCTCGAATAACTTGGATCTTGTCTTTCCATATGCTTGGAAACGCTCCGTATCGACCCTTCATTCCCTATTGAAGGGCTATATATTGAGCCTCTTGGATGCATTAGAGTAGGAAAACATTTGAGAGCAAGGAAAATATAGTTCATTGTTTCCCCATTCATACATGCTTGAGTCTGCATCCCTTTGTCCTTTTGAGCACACATTGCTGCTCTTCCCAAGCTTGCCATTGTCTTGTGAGCTTTCCATTGAGACGAAGGACTGAAGTGATGGAGGCACAGGTGGAGAACTCAGTTTCTACATTTTGACGAGGTGCCAACAGAGTTTGGCATTGTTATATTTGTTCATTATTAATAAAAATATCTATTTCTTGTCCATTACATGTGTATGACTATGAATATTCTTGTCCATGGATGTAGTTGTATTTGATTATACATGTTGGATTTATATATGTTAGAGTAGGCCTAATACTTAACATATATCATGCTTGTGTTTTTCATCATTGTTGAGGGTGAATTGTAGGTACAAGCATGGTTGAAAAGCTCAACATGCCATCTACTAAAACCGTCTAGAATAAGGTATGTTATGTATCCCTTAGTGTTAGAATCATTTATCTCTCTTGCATAATCTAAGTGGATTTATTTATGGTGTCATTCAGTCTATTGTGGTCTACCCCAAACCATGGGAAGTCTCTCTCCGTAACAGAATTGGCGACTTTACTGGGGAGGTTCCTTGTTTTTTTTGGGTTTTGGGTGCACAATGTAGTTGAATTGCTCTCTGTTTCTCTATGTTTTTGTGTCAGGTTCAGAAGTATGTTATCCCATTGGTTTCCTATTGAAGTAGTTTGAGTCTTAGCCTATACTTTTACTCCCTTTCTCTTGCTATGCGTGGGTCATAGTTGTATCATTCACGTATACACATGGTTTTTGCTTAAATAGTCGCGTATACACATGGTTTTCCTATGAATAGTCATTTATTCCTCTCTTTTCAATGTGAATTTGATGTTTTAGAGATGATGGGTGGGTTTTGATTGTTCATGAGTCTTCTTGGATGCCTTTGATGTCTGTATACTACCTCTTTTTCTGACCAGAGACCTTTTTGCTTTGTTTTTTAGGTAGAAGTTGTTCTTGTCATATTTCTTCTTTTTGTTTTGATATTAGTGCATTAGACCTTTTTATCTTAGTGTCTTTCTTGGCTTGGGTCTGATACTTGCTGCAGGGTCAGGGAGTTATAGATTATTTCTTTTATTGCATTTACATATCATTTATTACAAAAATACAGAAATATTTTATTTTTTACATGTTTATGCATGATGCACTTGCATGGAATTAGTGCTTGGATTAGGTTTTACTTCGTTGTATAGTAGTCAGGATTTCATATAGGAAAATTTGAATTGAAATTTGAAGGAAACATTTATGCATCTCATGTAGTGACATACCCCATTTTCACCATTAAAGACAACTTGCACTTGGAATTGTTTGTTATGTGTGCATATTTACTTCATTTTCCGAGTCATAACATCACTAGTTGCATGGAAATGTCCATTGAGTAATCAAAACCTTAAAATAAATGCTTAATCTAAAATTAATTACACTTTTTATTTGATAGTGGTGCATCAACAAGCTTAGGTTTTAGAGTCTTGGAATAGGTTCTTGTGAGTAAATTTCTCCAAGACTACTAAACAAAACAATTAGGTGTTTGTCCAGGTGAGAGAGTGAAATCCTTGGTATACCTAGTGTTCTCAGGAGGTTTCTCTTACACAGGAGTTAAGCAGGAGGCAATGTACATGTTTGTGGTGGGGATAACCCATTTCCACTCTCCGTGTAGTGTTAGATATACTTCCAGGATCTTATTCGTATATGGGGGATTTTGAGGTACCTTTAGTGATTTTGAACTTTGGGATTTGTTATCTTGCCCATATGGTAGAACCCGCCTGCAACTGTATGCATGCGAATTTATTATATTGGGGTGACCTTAGTTGCATTACCTAGGTATCCTAGGGGGTACTTGTAGAGGTTATTTTGTGAGTGTCCTAGCTAGGTAGGGGTCGGACAACATAGTCACTTTATGCGTTGAAGTTGAGGGCTACTATAATTGGTTACACACCTCCGCTTGTAGTGTATGGGAGTCTCAAGCCTCTCCTAGGTGAGATGTACATGCTACATTCGAGAGCTCATTTACCCTCCCCTTGGATTGCTTTCACTTGGATTAGATTTTCTTAGGAGTGTGCTCTTTGTGCGCTAGATTTATTTAGAGTTCATTATTGGTTGAGTCTTTTTAATTTTGTGGAGTCATCATGGAGTGAGGTATGACACCCCACCGTTCTTTCCATTTGGCAGGGATTTCTCCTTGCAGATATACCACTCCTCCTCTAAAAAGGATTAGATGTACTAGGCATAGTCATACACACTTTGATCCATACATAGGTCACATCATGAGTTATACATTCGAGACCCTGAAGGTCCCTCCTTCTCCATCCTATTCAATGGGGAATGTGAATTTTAGTAGACCCGCTAGAATTGACCCTCATGGGGGAGGCACTTATTTCAATTCACAACCCCATATGTCAGATTTCATAGCTGCTTATGGGAGGTCTGTTGGTAGGAAATTTTGGGGTAAGTTAGTTGCACATCATCGCGGATGTTGTGCAAGGTCAAAGATGATGTACAAGTTAGAAAACAATATGCAAGTCAGATTTACAATATCTTTTGTACTTTGGTCATATTTTGTAGTTTTGGACCGCATTATGTGGATTGTGGTCATTATTTTGTAGATTCTATTAAGAAGTAGTTAGGAAGTTGGTTAATTGGACCACCGATGTAAAGGAACAAGCCTATAAGTATATGTAGAAGTGCAAGTGTTAGATATTCTTAGATTTGGTTGAATTCTGAGAGCTTCTTCTCGGTTTTGAGAACGACAAATTTTTGGCTCTGTGTATGTGACCGAAGAACTGTTTTGAGAATATGTGTTTTGCTGCGAAGAGTATTATGACATGACGGAGATTGAGCATAATCATTGTGTCTTTTCCTATTTTCTTGTTTTCCTATTTTCTATGATCCAAATATGAATGCAATGTGTATCTATGAATGATATAATGTTTCTATGCTATGAATGATGATATACTACTAGATATGGTTGAACATTTATGTTTTGTTTGGATTCAGTTATTTTAATGCGATCTATTAAATGATGACATGATTATGTTAATGCAGAATATGAATAAGTAAATATGTTGAATAATTCTACGCTAAATTGATAAGTAGACACATGATCCTTCTTCATACTGTGGAAACTTAGTTCCATCAGCTCTCCCTCAAACATATCAAGTGAGATTTCATTTGCTTTGCAGGTGTTTCCGGATGGGATACAACCTGTCTGGGCCTATGCTTAGGGAGATCGTGATGGTTTGAGTGTCGACAGAGAGAAAACCCCTGTCAACTAGTTTTGTGTCAACAAGGTCTTCCTCATGTTGGCCAAATGGCGAGACTCACCATATTCCCTCTGGCACTAGGCCTTTTATATTTGGCATGTCAGATATGACCGATAGTTTTCCGTCATCTGTCGTCGATCCTTGTGTTGGTCCTAGTGGTGCGCTTGGGGGAAATACCATCCATTTACATGCTAATCAGTTTGGTAGTGGTCATATTGCACCTTCTGTACCCTTTGTGGGAGGGTTTCCATACCCCTCATCCAGGCATAATACCGGTATCCCTTCTCACGGAGGTGACCCTAGACATGTGAACATTGGAGTTACATCATATGTTCCATTTTCTTTTGCACCTATTCCTTTGAATGTGTTTCTCATGACACACCCTCCTTTTAACCCACATGGTCCTTTGGGACGGATTACTGCCTCTAGCCATGTTGTTTTGTTGGAATATACTAAACCCAGTCATAAAATTATTAATCATTATTTGATTAATTACCTACCCACTAGCTTAGATAGTTGGCATCCACTTGCACCTTAGAGTCAACACTTGCCATATATATCCTAGGAATGATTTATTTCTAATTCTGGGTTCATCTTGACGACTTTATGGCCATCCAGAATTGGTAACTGCGCTTTACAGTAGAATATGCTTTATTCTTCTTTTTCTATTTTATCCAGCTTTTTTATGGATAAGGTAAAGCTAGTCAACTAGGAAACTGGAAGCTTTTGTTTCCAACCCATCCTCCATTAGTTTCTCTCCATATTCCAGGATTAGCAATTCTTTCCTTGACTCATCATCAATCACACATGCTATTGCTAATTCGTGAGGTCCTTGATAGATTAGGAATGTGCTTTAGCCAACTATGGGGTTTATCATAATTAGTAAGCCTGCTTTATGAGATAGCTTGAGTTGTCTTCTAGAAACTCTATTTTCATTTATAAGGTTGTATTACCTATGTAATAATATGAATTATCATTTATTGATCATTCATTAATGTGTGTTCACTAATTATTCTTCTTCTCTCCTTATGCTAATTCTCTACAATTCTTTTTGAGGTTAATTGTGTGCCTAGATCCTTAGCTTATTTATGAAATTCCTTATTTCATCAAGGATTTATAATTTCTACATGGTATCAGAGCATAGGATATCAAATATCTAGATGATATCAGATCTTTAAGAGTTCATTAATTAATCCTCCTTTTCATATTTGCAGGTTTATTTTGCAGGTTCAACTTCGAATGGATTCAAGAGTATCAGTTCCTCTTATTTCTCCATTCACAAGCTATTCAAAGTAGAAATTGAAGATGATTTAATATCTAGAGATACAAGGTCTCTATAAGATATCTATTGGAGATGGTGAAGAGTCTTATGAAGAGCCAAGTGACTCGTTGACTGAATATGATAGAGCAATTGGAGCTATTTGTCTAGCTATCTCTCCAAGCATGCGCTACCTTATTGATTCTGTTGAAAACCCAAAGGATATCTAGACAAAATTGGATAGAGTTTTGGGAAAGCACAATGAGGATCCTTCTAGCTATGTGGAGAGTGCCTCTAGACCCTCAATGATTTATCTCTCTCAAGATTTCTCTGCCTCTACAGTCTCTGATGAAGTTGATCATGAAGAAGAAGTTTCTCATACAGTTCCTGTTGCTACTACTCTCTTTGATTCGAATGCTTCCTTGCTACTACTCTATTGGGTAGGGTGTAGCTACACGACACTCCCCCTAACAATCGCATCACAACTGCCCAATGAGTATGAGTTGGATCCCATAGACCATAAGGGAGAATCTAAAATCTTGGGCTAAGGCCCAGTACCCTCTCGAATAAAAAAGTATTGAGTATGCTGGTGAACCTAAAGTTCCTTGTCCTTCCCAGATTGCAGTCAATCAGTTGTTGCTTCATGTTTCTCAAAAATGATGTACTCTAGTCATATATGGTGGGTCTCATACACTTAACCACATAGAACATCAGAGGCCTAGAATCCTAATGTAGAGATGCTAACCCCGCTATCCAGACTAGCACTAGCACAATGACCTTAAGGCTGAGACTCTGAATAGATTTTGCAGGAACTTGAATTCCAACCTTGTCAGTGTTTGGAAGGAAGTATACAACAATGTACTCCTTGATTGTGAGTCCACCTCCCACCCCTTTGGCCCTCAAGTTCACTAGCTCTCCTTAGAGGGATAGTCTAGTGATGAAATACATATCCTCTACCTGAAGTCTTAGGGGCATCCCATCAAGGTGAAATGCCTCTATATCCGTGTCCCATTAGTTTATGAGCATCTAAAGAAATATTGGCTGATCCCTCAAGCTCCCAAGACACCAAAACTAGTATAAAACACATTCTCTTAACGCTTGTTGAGAAACCATGTTACCTTGTACGTCTCTATCCACATCCTCATGTTCACATTCATGCCATTCTAGCACCATCCTTCCAAGAAAACACCATATTTGATGAGAATTTTCCATAGTTTTGGGTATGTGCACACTCATACATGAATTTTCCTATTGAAAGTCACAATATATGTGGAAATCGCTGCATTTTTCTATGTATACCCAGCCCTATATGCTACCCAATGATCTTTGACCTGCGTGGGCCATGATACCTAAGTAGGGGTGCTCCAAACTTAAAAATACACCATTAAAAATTGAAATAAAAACACTTAAAATATTGAGCATGGGATGAGGATTTACCTGGCTCTTACCATTCCTGATTCCATTGCTCCTAGCTCCTGGAATCGGTGTTTGAAGATCTTGGTTCAAAATAGCTCCAATTCACTATGTGTGGTGAAAAATCAAAATGGTATGGTGAAAAATGAGTTTTTAACTATTTATAATATTCCTTTTGAATTTTTTACCCACTAGCCTATAGTTTTGACCCTTATTAACTCTTTTGAACCGCTTTGGCCTAATATTGTGGTGTAGGGACTTGTTTAGAGGGCGCTTTAACGAGCTCTTGACCCGTTTGTGCCTATTACATGTCTAATTTTGAACTAGCATATAGGACAGGATCGCATTTTTGCTTGCATCATGCATCACCTTATGACTATGTCACCTTAACTATAGGTGTGGACCCACTTCGTAATGTTACGAAACCATCACACAGCTACTAGAAGTGGCATTACGTAAGGGGTAGATCCTTCCTATTCATGGGTACCCTAGTTAGATCCCGCTTTGTCGTTTGGTACCTATGTTGATATTATTTCTTTAGGCTTGGGAGTCCCTTATATTCATGCCATGTCTTTGAGCGAGAACCTCATGTCTCTCTTGAAATTTATGCTGGCCATCTACCACAGGGACTCATGTTCATATCAAGTTGTAATTGCATTTCATGCTTTTTCTTTCCTTATTGTGCTGTATGTTGACTCCCTGCTTCAGATTTATAAGCCATATATCTTGAGCTTGTCTCAATCCTATCCAAGAAGAGCCTTTTATATATCTTTTGTAGCTTGATTATCCCTTACAGGGAGGAGACATCCCCCTGAGTGTCCTTATCCTGCAGATGTTTCCTTGCACTGAGCATAGGTATGTTCCACTGCTTGGAACTAGTTTGTTTTCTCTCCACACTTGTCTCCTCCTAGATATGTACTATAAGCACTTTTTCAAGCTTCCTAATCTGAAAAATTCCAAAAAAATAAAAAAACTTAAAAATCCAGACATGAAATGATATTACTTTTGGGAGCTGTCGAGTCATGTCTCCTTCGAACATAGAAATGTATATTCCATCCATCGGTTGGGTTATTAATATGACATAGGAGTTGTACTCATTATTATGAGTTTTTTCCACCAAATGGTTACGCTTCCAGTCCCTATGGATCCTCTGTCGATACCTCATGTGTCGCAGAGTTGTCCTAGTTTTCATATTGATTCTTTGTTTCCTGTCAGTCACCATATTCCTTATGATCTTGTTGGAAGGAGGTTTTATCCTAAGTTGGCCATTCCTTAGTTATATTGTCTTTGCATGTTGGCCATTCCTGATACAATTATTGGTTCATGCACATCTTGTTCGTCTGATTTCTTCCAAATTATCCAAAGTTGTTGATTACCTCATGTTGGTTGATGGGGGATGCCTAAATTCCCTCCTTCCAACAGATTCCATTCCATCGAATTCAAATCATTTATTATGGAATAGGAGTCTAGAGTCCATTGAGTGCCTTGAGAGTTGCAGTCATCAGTGGCAGGTCCTCTCGCCATCGAAATGTTTTGGGAATATATCAATGTCCCCTGATCAATGGATTATGTCAAGTGTTCGACCTCAACAAATCTATTCACACTTGTTAGATTGCACTTTGTACCTTGATTCCCATTATCATCATCAGTGGGATATCTTGCGTCTATTAATGGTATACATCAATGACCAATAATCAGATGATGGACCATCATGGTCAACCTACACACCTTTATTCATGTGATGGGACATGTACCAGTAGCGTTTTGCGTAGAAGACCTCTGAGCTTGGTGACATTCCACATATTATACCTCCTTGATCGTTCCGGTATTCATGATATGAAAGCTCTCATGCCTAGGCTCCAGTAGATTATCCGAAATATTCATCTATTATGGAGATCTTGTTCACTATATATTGTACATGGCTATGACCACATGTGACATATGTTTATTATGCCTATTCATGACCATTGTACTCTTATGTATCTAGGACTACTACACTATATATTTGGAGTCACATGCTGATATTTATCATTGTATTGTACTGATGAGTGGCTAGTTCTTCAATGTGGATATTCATTACTCCACTTCTGGGATGGATATAATGTATTTCATCCATCATGTTACCCCTATGACCTCACACATTAGGGGGCATTTTTTATAGTTGATTTTACTACAATTGATAGATCACACTGTTATGACCTTCCATGTACCTCCGCAGACTCTTTGGACCCCCTTTGATCGAAACATACTTTGATGATCCAATAAATCCCCTACAAAACACCTATTTATGGATATACGTGAGTTTTAGCTTAAAATCCACGTGTACATGTTGGAATATATTAAACCCACTCATAACTTAGAATAAAATAATTAATCATTATTTGATTAATTATTTACCCACTAGCTTAATTAGTTGGCATCCACTTGCACCTTAAAGTCAATACATGCCAACTATATCCTAGGAATACTTTATTTATGATTTTGGGTTGATATTGACCACCTTTTGACCATAGAGAATTAGTATACAACACTTTACAACAGATTCTGCTTTATTATGCTTTTCCTGCTTTTCTGTGGATAAGGTAAAGCTAGTCCAACTAGGAAACTGGGTCCTTTTGTTGCCAAACCATCCTTCATGACTTTCTCTCAATTTTATAGGATTAGCATGTTTTTTCTATCTCCTTGACAACTCACTCTTCCATTTTCCAATTCATGAGGTCCTTGATGATTTGGGAAGTGCTTTAGCCACCTATGGGGGTTTCCTATATTTTGGTAAGTCAACCTTTTTGAGCTTTATGAGTTATCTCCATACAAATAGATTCTCCTATGAGGGATGTAATATTTATGTACACTATTATTCATCATTATTCAATGGAAGGATAAACACCAATATTCATCTCTTCATTCATGCGATTCGGTCTCTTTTCTTCTCTCTAATTTTCTTGTGTATGATTGTGAGAATTCTTAGTAGCAAGATATATTTCTTGTGCTTCTTATTAGCATCATTTCTCATAGAATTGATATATTATTTATACATGGAGCATAGCCTTGCAATCCTCTACATGGTATCAGATCATCAAGGTTCATCAAGTTCTACAGAGTTAAGGAGCGCATCTAGTCTCCTATCCCTCTCTGAAGAAGAGCTTGTCTAGCTTACAAGATTTTATCCTAGTTTTGTTTTGTAGGTTGTAGAGAGTATCTCCTAGAGCATATAAAAAACTTCTATATGGATTCAAAAGTTCCTCTACTATCTCCTTTCAACTATGCTGATTGGAAGCCAAAGATGAGCGCATACTTGAAGAGGCAATGTCTCTTTGATGTCTCCATTGGTGCATTGAGCGAACCTGAGTCTTATGAAGAGAAGATTGATTGGTTAAATAATTGTGATAGAGATTATGGAATTATGTTTTGGGGAATGTCTTCAAATATACATCATCTCATATATTCTGCTGAGTATCCATTTGAGATTTGGAAGAATTTGGACAAAGCTTTTGGTTTGCAGGAAATAGAAGATGAAGCATGGAGCGAACCCAACATCTCCTCTTGATCTCTCTTTAAATATTTCTTGGCCAATACATTCTATGACTAAGTTTATCATGATGAATAATTTTCTCATACAGTTCATGTTTCTGCTACTCTCCTTGATTCGAATTCTTCCTCCTTCAATGAAGAAGCAAATATTGAAGATCCATCTTTTTCTGTGTCTCTTGAAGGTGATTTTTCTTCTTGTGATACTATTGATGAAAAAGAAGTAACATATGGAGATGTTATTGATATTGATGATGATCCTATCACCCATTCATTATTCTCTATATCTCCTATCTTATATTATGAGATCTATGTGTCTGACTCTTCACACTTTGTGCATACCTCTCTCATTGAGGGTGCACAACCCAGTGATTTACAGGATGTTTGCTTACCCAAATCAAGCCTTATTTGTGTCATACCACTTAACTTAGTTGATATCTTGTTCTTAATCATCTACTAATTTGTTCTTGGCATCAATACTGAGAACCTCCTTGAATATTGTGAACATCTCATTCTTTCCTCCTTTCATACAGAGGATTGATTACCAGTGTCTTCCCATGAGTCTACTGATATGATTATATGCGATCCTTTGGATTTTGATTTAGAAGAATATTTGCAGTTTGATACACATATCATACCACTATCCATACCATCTACCATACCTCTGAATAATCCTAATACTATACAAATCCCAAGTTCACTAGTTGATTCCTCATTGGTCTCTTATGCAGTGATATTTATCTTAGATGGTTTGAAGTCTTCCCTATCTTTCAGTGGCTGGTTATCCATGACCTTAGTCATATTTGGACTGATATTAAACATGTTTGGATATTTTCTAAACACTTATGGTTTAGATATTATTCCCATCCATCATTCATACTTTTACACCTATCAGTTTTCCCCAATTGCTCATAATTTTCCTAGTCTAGCCCTATATCCTCATGGAGCCAATAAAGAATTTGTCTTTGCTGTTTTGTATGCTAATTTTTATGATATATCAGAGTTTTATCAGCCTCATATCAGATCTGGAAAGGTGCTACATCATATTGGAATATTGACATGTGATTCACATCACAATTTTGCAGCTATTCAGGGAATTGGGTGTCAAATAAATTGTATTAATTTTTGTACTCTTTGGAAAGGAGTAAGCATAGATTTATTTTCCATTTCAGATTATGTTTGCAGATCAAAGTTTGTGTCATAACCCCAAAATTTCAAAAAAATTTAAAATTTTTAAGATAACATAAAATGTCTGAGTACGCAGTTTACTAACTGCTAGCGGTTAGCGGGAAATGAAACAGTCTAACATTTAGTATAATCAGTTTCATATTACGATAACTAATACAGCTTTCATTTTCGTAATGTATATAATATTGACCTGCATTCAGATTTCTTTCAGTTTTACTAATAAGTTTACTTTTTGGCAAGTAGGTGAAATCTATCTTTGAAAACTTGGGCTTACTTAGCATTTATGCTAACGCAGATGGACTGCTGGTTCTTACAAGTTATTAGGTAACGATCGATCAAGTATGAGTTTAATTCATAAGGTAGCAAGAAGTATTTCTGTTGCATGTTAAAATGCTAGTAAAATAAACTGCTCAATTAAAAGCAAGCTCTGATGAGGTAAAGTAATCATTTTCTATAATTTTTGTTTCTAAAACAATATTCAAAGTTTAGATACAAGACCGTTATCCTTATCATACTTAGCGAAACAAAAGATACTTACTGTGAGCTTAGAGATCAAGTTCTTCGTCATACATTTAATTCTACTTTAACATGCGTATAACGTTAATGTTATGTTTAACTGTACTGTTTCTTATTCATGAAAGTACTCCTATCAATCTCAAAGTTAAAGATTTCCAATAGAGTTCATGTTTCTATTTTGTCTTTTCTTACTAGCCATTGAATTTATCAACCCGTTGCTTAAATGTAAAAAAATATGCTCATCATCGAGTTATAAACTTCAGTATTTACCTTATCGCCTTGCTGCATGTATTATTGTAACAATAAACAAGATCATATTATTTTATAATGTACCAACCTATATGTTACTTGCATCCTGTAGAGATCTTACTACCTGGAATTTTACTATAACATTATAAATTGGGTTCTTGTAACTTGATACATCATCCTATGATGGAATACTACCTACCATCACTTTTTATAAAGTCTAAGTCATAGGAAATACATTATCAACATTATTCCTATAATTATAAACCTTGTGCATGGTTAACTCCATAATAGTATTACTATTATCAAGTTGTCTCACTTATAATAGGTTGTAGTTTATAATAACTACTATGTTAGATTTACTACCTAGATCTTTCAAACTA
Source organism: Pseudotsuga menziesii (assembly GCA_001517045.1). NCBI lineage: Eukaryota > Viridiplantae > Streptophyta > Pinopsida > Pinales > Pinaceae > Pseudotsuga > Pseudotsuga menziesii. Next base: position 984,436 of record LPNX010234508.1, on the reverse strand, counting down.
AGGTCTATCTCAAGTGAAACATTATAACTAAGGTTCCTATACCATGCTAGAACCAATTACACACAAACAAACAAAATCTGTCTCTGTAAATAATGATAGGAATCATTATTATTGTCATTGATAAACTGAGCCTATAAAACATTAAATGTAAAATCTTACATTAAGGTTGAGCCTTGTGATTGTTTATTTGATATGGTTTAAATAACTTTACTCTATAGTCCAACGATGAATATTAGTTATTATCAAAAGTAACTAATCTTAACCACCATTTTCAAATGATATGGTTTGTAACTATTTTAAAGTCGATTGTGAAGTATTTATGCAAATCATTGTTTGGACATATTTTCTTCTATGGTCAACGACCTAGAATTATTGTTAACTATTATTATAACCCTTGATACTAGCAATGACAATGATATAGTTTATGTTTCAAAAGGCAAATGTATAAACAATTCATAGTCATTTGCAAAGGTCTATTAATAAATCATTGTAATAATAATTGGATAATTGAAAATGCAGATGACTATAGACCAAACCCATGCGTGGTTGAAAGATTTGGAGGAACATGGACTATTCTCGTCCATGCATTGGTGACTTAAAATGGATGGAAACCATATTCTCTTGTCATTTGTCTTCGAGGGTTTCGCTGGCCTGCGCATTGCTCTGTGTATTTTCTTGGCGGCCATAAGAGGCTACTCCTCTACGTGCTTGCTCCGTGGCTTGTATTTGCTGTTGCTGTAGTTTCATTTCTCAGTCTTAGGCTCTATAGCTTCATTGTGGTAACCTTACTGCGTGAGTGGTTAATTGTTTTGTGTCTAGCTCTATACCTATCAATAGTTTCATCTCTGCTCTTCTTGTGGCTTGTCCTAGCTCTGTAATACTTAAGCTTGTTGACCCCATCTCCAATCCAGGGCCGACGTAGGGGTTTATCTCCTTCTCTACGTAAATTACTTAAGCTAATGACGGCTTCGTCGATGCTCAAATTCTTCTTCTTACTAGTAGGTAAATACAACTCAATTTTTTTAATATGAATAACCCGTAGTTAAAATTATTATTACAGTTAGGGTTTAATTAGAGGCTGAGCTTTGTACTAACGCACAGTTATGTGCTCCTTGCAGGAACTCATGATAGCTCTAAACTTTAGTAAAGAGGTTAACAACGGTTGACTTCCGTGGACTCGTGGCCCCAACTCGTAATCCCTGTTTTCTAACTGGGTTTTACCCTACTTGCAATGAGGGTTGTGAAGGAGATATTACAGTGCTTGGAAGCCTGTTTCGATTCTCATTAGTTAAGAGATTTTAATTTGATGTCTACTTCAGGTTTTACTTGCAAACCCTTGCTGTTACGCTGGGTAATACTGGCCTTCGAGCCGTGTTATGTATTTGATTTTTAATTTAGGATTCATCCTTATGGCTTGACAATGTATTACAGTTGTTTTCATAATTAAAGATTTTGTTAAACTTGTGCTCTGTCTCGCGTTGTTATAATTTCTCTTAACCTGTAAATAATGATACTGTGTAATTAGTTTTTTTATTTTTTTTCCTTCTTCAATTGTCAGTGAATAAAATTATTGTTTAATATATCTTTTGTAAGTAAATATTGTTAATATGAAGACTGTAGATCAGTCGTAATGTAAAATTTATAGTTTTATACTTACCTGTCTAGAATATAAGAGTTAGGGTTTAATGGAAGGAAAACCTTGTGTAAAATATATTCTTAAATTAATTATTACTTGGCACTGTTTCTTGTTGCTTCAGTTTGCCTATTACAGGTGTATGATTGTTCATTAACCTGTTAACTATATTTAATTACTTGTTTATAAAAGATATTTGTCTTAAGAAAAGAGTGTAAAGAGTCTAAAGTATACACTGTAATCTTCTTGTAAAGTTTATTTACCTAATTAATAATGTAAATGGATTAAAAATTAAATGAATTAATTTATAAATAGATAAATTAAATGTTAGGGTTTCGACCCTGAGGTTTTTCCTTCACAGGTTATAAGCCTGTTTGGTAATTATAAAACAGTTTCTAAATATGTAAATTCTTAGTTTTATTTTAGTTAATGTTTACATTTACACTTGTTTTTAATTACTATTCTGTAACTTTGAAATTATTCAGAGCTCTGTAACTCGGTTTAATTTTCATAAATAAAGGATTTATAAACATAACCCTAATTTGGTTTATATTAAGTAATAGTTTAAGTTTTAGTTAATAGTTTTAAAAGATAAACTGTGTGGTTAATAACTTGTGTAATTACTTAACTGTTATCTTCTATAAACTTTAAATAGTGTCAGTATATTATTACTGTAACTTTAGTATAGTTTACTATTACTTTTCCTGCATTTTTATTTAGTTATACTAAGTAAAAAAAGTGAACACAAATGAAACATAACATTGTTTTTCTAAAATTTTAAACACTGAAATAAATTTACTCTACTATCTACAGATACAAGCTCCTATCTACTATTTTCACTCTCTTAAGAATTCTTTCATCTACTTAAAGCATTCTAACCGTGCTAGAGTACAACCTGGTTTCCAGGTGTGGAAAAACACAGTCTAGAAATTTATTTTCGTTCTATTTCGTTATTCTCTCAACCAATTTCATTTCTATAATAATCTAATAAGAATACTAATTCTAATATTTCACAAACTATGAACTTTTAACATTCGTTTAGCAGGTAAACTAAGATTATTTAACCAAAAACAGTAAATTCAAATAACATAGAACCTGTTGAGGACAAATGACAACAGCTTTAGGAGGTCGTTCCTCCATACCAATCTCCTGGAGAGCACTCAAACAACGCTTCCTTAGGACCCCCGAGCCTGTTCCTGGTCTTCTTGGCTAAGAACTGGGTGGAGAATGCAAACAGTAGAACTCTTTGTCAATTGACTAGTTCACTACCTCAGTAAAACACTCTTCCCTCAGCATTATGATCTTCATCTTAAAATATGCATCTAGATCAATCAACAGTTATCCCCTCAAATACTTTCCAAATTTCCCTTCCATTAAATTTATTTGAAGTACATTCATTCAACTTGAATGATCACTTCTCTAGAATGAGCAGCCTCATATCTCTTCAATGGGAATTTTTATAAAGATTGCCTAGGTATTTTGGGTCAGTTTTCATTAATTGAGCCACCTGCTCTGATTTCACTTTCTTGGGTAATCATGACCACAAATGTAGGGAGGTTTCCACCTGCAATAATTGGAAGTGGTTTGAGGATACTGCCACATGTCAGTTTGCTCTCCACCCAGTCTCCACCAATTTGACCAGTAAACACTCTTTTAACAGCTCTCCTAAGTTGTTGTCTCCTCATTTATTTATTTATAAATAAAATATTCAGAATTTACATTAAATATCCTTGACCCCACTGGATCATCAATTACAACTTATCATAAAATTTAACATATTGTTCCTCAAATAATATAAAATTATTTTTTGCAAAATTGGGGCATGTGACATACACACCCCCTTAAATTATAACATTGTCCTCGATGTTATTTATTCCTCGTCCTTAGAATTCCCCTGGAACAGAATTGGATATGAATCCTGCATATGACTTTCCAATTCCCAGGTGGCTTCTTCTGGACTAAGGTGCTTCCATTGCACCTTCATCTGACCAATGGTGCGGTTTCGAAGTGTGATCTCCCTCTACTCGAGGATACAGTCTGGTTCCACCACAAAATCTCCTTCAGTTTCCACCTATACATCATTCTAGTTAACAACATGAGTAACATCATGAGCATATTTCTTTAATACAGAAATGTGAAAAACATTATGAACTCTTAAATTTGGTGGTAAGGCTAACTAATAAGCTACCTGTCCAATCCTGGATAGTATTTCAAAAGGACCATAGTAATGAGGTGCTAGTTTTGCACAACTACCCAACCTCAGAGAGCTCTTTTTGGGTCTTACCTTGATGAACACATGTTCACCTACCTGAAATTATTTTGGATTTCTTCTAAGGTCTGCTTGACTTTTCTGTCGATCTTGTGCAATTTTCAGATTACCTTGTACCTGCTTTACAATTTCTTCCATTTCTTTCAATAATTCAGGACCTAATACTAATCTATCCACCAGATTACTCCAAGAGATAGGAGTGTTACACTTCCTTCCATACAAGATTTCAAAATGACTAAATCTGGCTGAAGCTTAATAATAATTATTATAAGCAAATTCCACTAGGTGCAAATAATCCTCCCATTTACCTGGCTGATCTTTTACATACATTCTTAGTAAATCTTCCAGTACTTGGTTTACTCTTTTAGCCTGTCCATCAGTTTGAGGATGGAATGAAGTACTAAAATTTAGTGTAGTATTTAATCCTTTAAACAGATATTTCCAAAAGTTACCTGTAAATTTAGGGTCTCGATCTGAGATTATAACTTTCGGTATCCCATGCAGTCGAAAAATTTGCTTTAAAAAGATATCAGCTATGTTTACAACTTTATACGTAGTTTTAATAGGTATAAAGTGGGTTGCTTTACTTAATTTATCGACTACTACCATTATAGAATCATTTAAATTCTGATTTTTAGGCAGTCCAGTAACAAAATCAAGATTTATTATCTTCCATTTCCAGCTAGGAATGGGCAATGGATGAAGTAATCCAGCTGGGTGTTGATGTTCAATTTTTACCTGTTGACATTTGAAACACCTAGCGATATATTCTACGAGTTTAGTCTTGATGTTTGGCCAAAAATATTCTTTTCTTAACATAGTTATAGTCTTCTGATAACCCAGTTGGCCTGAGTATGGAGTTTCATGTATTTAATCTAAAATTATTAACTTAACTTTAGGTACATTAGGTACATACATTCTGTCTTTATACAGTAAAAATCCTTTTTCATTCAAACTGTACCCTTTACTTAAACCTTCTATTGGATTTTATTTCATTTTTACTTGTAATTTTTTATAAATTTCATCTTGTTCTAACCCTGATTTAAGCTGTTCTTCCAAATCTGATGTATAAGTGTTGATAACTGCTATAAAGTTCAGCCTCGCATTTCTACTTAATGCATCATCAACTTTATTTTCTTTCCCTTTAATGTGTTGAATTTCAAAATCATACTCACTTAGAAAAGATAGCCACCTAGCTTGTGTAGCATTCAGATTAGGCTGATCTAACATATATTTTAGTCCTTTATTATCTGTCATTAGAATAATTTTTCTTCCAATTAAATGATGATGCCACATCTTTAGAACATGTATAACAGCAGCTAATTCCAGGTCATAATTTGCATAATTCTTTTCCTGAATTTTTAATTTCCTAGATTCATAAGCGATAACATGCCCTTCTTGAGTCAATACTCTGCCTAAACCATCATTACAGGTGTCAATACACACTACAAAATATTTATTTGGATCAACTATTCTTAAAATAGGTGTGCTGGTTAATAAAGTTTTTAACTTTTTAAAACTCTTCTTGCACTTCTGATTCCAATCAAATTTCTTTCCCTTCTTCTGCAAAGAGATTATCGGATTTGCAATTCTTGAAAACCCTTCAATGAACCTTCGGTAATAACCGATAATTCCCATGAAGGATCGGACATCAGTTACATCTTTAGGAACTAGCCAATCCTCAATCGTCTTTATCTTTTCGGGATCCACCAAAATTCCATCCTTAGTCACCACATGACCTAAGTACTGGATTTTATCCTTAAAGAAATCGCATTTAATAAACTTTGCAAAGAGTTGATGATCTCGTAACTCTTGCAAAACAATTTTTAAATGTTCTTTATGCTCTTCTTCAGATTTCGAATAGATTAATATGTCATCGATAAACACGACCACAAACTTGTCCAAATATTTATGCATTGCATTGTTCATTAAACACATAAAAATAGCTGGGGTGTTAGTAATCCTGAATGGCATGACGACAAACTTGTAATGGCCATATCGAGTCCTAAAGGCTGTCTAAAAAATATCTTCATCTTTAATCCTAACTTGGTGATATCCAGACCTTAAATCAAATTTTGAAAACACCGTGGCTCCATGTAGTTGATCAAACATATCATCTATGTGAGGCAACGGGTATTTATTTTTAATAGTCATCTTATTCAACTGACGGTAATCTATACAAAGTCATAGAGTTCCGTCCTTTTTCTTAACGAAGATGACAGGTGCCCCCCAGGGAGACACATTGGGTTGAATATACTTCTTGGCAATAAGTTCTTTTAATTTTGATTTAATTTCATTAAGTTCAAGTATTTTCATTCGATAAGAGGCCTTTGAGCTGGGTATCGCACCAGGTACCAACTCAATGGTAAAATCTAGTTCCATTTTCAGAGGTAGTCCTAGAATTTCTTTCCGAAATACATTTGCATACTCTTTTAAAAATGGTATATCCTCCAATTTGAATTTATCTGTATTATTTAGATTTTCCTCATTAGTTACTGTTACTACATAAGCCTTACAACCCTTTCTAACAACTCTCTTAAGCTGCAGAGCAGAAATATTCCTTATAGTTGTTTTTCTAGGGATTCCCTTTACACTTATTGATTTTCCATCATTATTTATACAAGTAAATGTTTTATCATAACAGTTTAAGATCACCCTATGTTGTTCTAACCAATCCATACCGATTAGTATGTCGTAAGAACCAAGAGGTAGTACATTGATCTTTACAAAAGTTTCAAAGTGATCCATAACTACAGCACAATTCTTTACAAAACAAGTTACCTTCCTTTTTACACCAGTAGCTAACTGAACCAACCAAGAACTTACAAACTTTTCAATAGGAAGCTTACATTTTTCTACCAATTTAGGTGAAATATAACTTAGACTAGCTCTTGGATCAATCAAAATAGCTATGGGTGTTTGGTTTATCTTACCTTCTACTTCCACCATGGAAGTTTGATAGTCTGCATGTTGATTCTCCAAAGCTGCATTGATCCTGGGCATAGTCCTCGCTAAATCTCCAATAGTCATCTCCTCCTGTATGGTATGGATATTACTGACAGTCTTTTTCCAATTAGGATAGACTGAGGCATAATGTGGGCCATTACACTCCCAACACTTTATGGGTTATTTTCGTTCAAAGTTTCTCATGTAATTACCATGATTATTAGCAGACTCTTTACTCTTTTGATTGTTCTGATTATTTGGTGAATTATTCTTATTCCCTTGGAAATTCTTATTAGAAAAATTTCTAGCCTTATTATATTTAGAATTTCGATTGGGCACAAACTCTTTCTTCTTTTGATCATAATTATTATTCTTTTTGGCCTTCCAGTTGGCCATACTCTCCTTTTTCCTATTCTGTTCATAACAGAAATTAGCTTTTCTCATAGCTTCTTCCAGAGTTTTAGGATTGTCATACTCAATCCTATCCTTTATGTGATAAGGTAGATAGCTGAGAAACCGCTGTACCTTTGGCTTTTCATCTACAAGGTATGGTACATACCTAAGAAGACTTAAAAACTTACTGTTCAAATCTTTCATATTCATTGTACCTAATTTAAGCTCATAGAATTCTTTAGCTCTTTCTTCATAGTATTGCTCAGATAAAAATTTCTTTTTAAAGTACTTCTTAAAGGTACTCCAGTTTATGTTCTCCTCTTTTATTCTTTTCACTCTCTTTAAATCTTGCCACCATATATCAGTTTTCCCTGAAAGATTATAGATAGCCATTATAGCCTTTAATTGGTTAGAATAGTTATAAATCTGAAAGTACTTCTTCATCCCAGATATCCAGGATTCCACTTCATCCCCCTTATCAGTTTCCCCATTAAAGTTTGGCGGTTTGATCTTTTTAAACTCTCTAGAAATTTCTTCATATGGTTTATATTTTCTCTTTCTGGTATAGTGGTTATCCTCACTACTATCACTAGTAGAATGAAAATTACGTTGATCACCATACACTTCGGAAGATGAGTTGCTTTCATTTTTAGTCTGTTTAATCTTTTTATACTTATGTTGGTAACTTAAATATTTTGAATTAGCTCTTTTACCCCTTCCCTCGGTTTGAAATCTTTCTGTTAGGATCTGATTCAGCTCCTCCTGAGCTCTCAGAATCCTCTCAATTTCCCTTTTAACGGATTCCATTTTAGATTTTAATTCTTTTACTGTTTGTAAAAGTTTTGAAGAATTAGTGGTTATGTATTCTTGTATAGGGTCTCTTTGTAATTTTTCTTGTTCAGTAAAGGGAGATTCCTCTTCCGCATATTCCTCCAGTTTTTCCATACATGTTGTTAAACTCAGAAACAAATTTCTCTGCTGAATAACATTAAAAGAAAACAACATGAGAAAAATGACTTAATACATTGTTTCATATAAGCAAGTTGAGCTTCATCAAGGCCTAGTGTTTGAACCTTGTGCTCTGATACCACACGTCATATCCCCAAAATTTCAAAAAAATTTAAAATTTTTAAGATAACATAAAATGTCTGAGTACACAGTTTACTAACTGCTAGCGGTTAGCAAAAAATGAAACAGTCTAACATTTAATATTAATTAGTTTCATATTACGATAACTAATACAACTTTCATTTTCATAATGTATATAAGATTGACCTGCATTCAGATTTCTTTCATTTTTACTAATAAGTTTACTTTTTGGCAAGTAGGTGAAATCTATCTTTGAAAACTTGGGCTTACTTAGCATTTATGCTAACGCAGATGGACTGCTGGTTCTTAAAGGTTCAACAGGTAAAGATCAATCAAGTATGAGTTTAATTCATAAGGTAGCAAGAAGTATTTCTGTTGCATGTTAAAATGCTAGTAAAATAAAAAACTGCTTAATTAAAAGCAAGCTCTGATGAGGTAAAGTAATCATTTTCTATAATTTTTGTTTCTAAAACATTATTCAAAGTTTAGATACAAGACCATTATCCTTATCATAGTTAGCGAAACAAAACATACTTACTATGAGATTAGAGCTCAAGTTCTTCGTCATACATTTACTTCTACTTTAACATGCGTATAATGTTAATGTTATGTTTAACTGTACTATTTCTTATTCATGAAAGTACTCCTATCAATCTCGAAGTTAAAGATTTCCAATAGAGTTCATGTTTCTATTTTGTCTTTTCTTACTAGCCATTGAATTTATCAACCCATTTCTTAAATGTAAAAAAATATGCTCATCATCAAGTTATAAACTTCAGTATTTACCTTATTGCCTTGCTGCATGTATTATTGTAACAATAAATAATATCATATTATTTTATAATGTACCAATCTATATGTTACTTGTATCCCGTAGAGATCTTACTACCTTGAATTTTACAATAACATTATAAGTTGGGTTCTTGTAACTTGATACATCATCCTATGATGGAATACTACCTGCCATCACTTTTTATAAAGTCTAAGTCATAGGAAATACATTATCAGTATTATTCCTATAATTATAAACCTTGTGCATGCTTAACTCCATAATAATATTACTATTATCAAGTTGTCTCACTTATAATAGGTTGTAGTTTATAATAATTACTATGGTAGATTTACTACCTAGATCTTTCAAACTAAGGTCTATCTCAAGTGAAACATTATAACTAAGGTTCATATACTATGCTAGAACCAATTACACACAAACACACAAAAACTGTCTTTGTAAATAATGATAGGAATCATTATTATTGTCATTGATAAACTGAGCCTATAAAACATTAAATGTAAAAGCTTACATTAAGGTTGAGCCTTGTGATTGTTTATTTGATATGGTTTAAATACCTTTAATCTATAGTCCAACAATGAATATTAGTTATTAGCAAAAGTAACTAAACTTAACCACCATTTGCAAATGATATGGTTTGTAACTATTTTAAAGTCGATTGTGAATTATTTATGCAAATCATTGTTTGGACATATTTTATTCTATGGTCAACGACCTAGAATTATTGTTAACTATTATTATAACCCTTGATACTAGCAATGATAATGATATAGTTTATGTTTCAAAAGGCAAATGTATAAACAATCCATAGTCATTTGCATAGTTTGTTAATAAATCACTGTAATAATAATTGGATAATTGAAAACGAAGATGACTATAGACCAAACCCATGCATGGTTGAAACATTTGGAGGCATGTGGACTATTCTCATCCATGAATTGGTGACTTAAAAGGGATGGAAACCCTATTCTCTTGTCATTTGTCTCCGAGGGTTTTGCTGGCCTGCGTGCTGCTCTGTTTATTTTCTTGGTGGCCATGAGAGGCTGCTCCTCTGTGTGCTTGCTCCATCAAATGTATTTGCTGTTGCTGTAGTTTCATTTCTCAGTCTTAGGCTCTAGAGCTTTCTTGTGGTAACCTTAATGCGTGAGTGGTTATTTGTTTTGTGTCTAGCTCTCGGCCTATCAATAGTTTCATCTCTGCTCTTCTCGTGGGTTGTCCCGACTCTGTAATACTTAATCCTATTGACCCCGTCTCCAATCTAGGGCTAGCATAGGGGTTTATGTCCTTCTCTGTGTAAATTACTTAAGCTGATGACAGCTCCATCGATGCTCGAATTCTTCTTCTTGCTAGTAGGTATATACAACTCAGTTTTTTTAATATGAATAACCCGTAGTTAAAATTATTATTATAGTTAGGGTTTAATTAGAGACTGAGCTTTGTACTAATGCACAGTTATGTGCTCCTTGCAGGAACTCGTGACAACTCTAAACTTTAGTAAAGAGGTTAAAAACGACCTACTTTTGTGGACTCGTGGCCCCAACCGGTAAGCCCTTTTTTCAAACTGGGTTTTACCCTACTTTCAATGAGGGTTGTGAAGGAGATATTACAGTGCTTGGAAGCTTGTTTCGGTTCTCGTTAGTTAAGATATTTTAATTTGATGTTTACTTCAGTTTTTACTTGCAAACCCTTGCTATTAGGTTGGGTAACATCGGCCTTTGAGCCGTGTTATGTATTTGATTTTTAATTGAGGATTCAGCCTTACGGCTTGACAATGTATTACAATTGTTTTCATAATTAAATATTTTGTTAAACTTGAGCTCTTACTCGCGTTGTTATAATTTTGCTTAACCTGTAAATAATGATACTGTGTAATTAGTTTTTTTATTTTTTTTCCTTCTTCAACTGTCAGTGAAGAAAATTACTATTTAAGATATCTTTTGTAAGTAAATATTGTTAATATGAAGACTGTAGATCAGTAGTAATGTAAAATTTATAGTTTTATACTTACCTATCCAAAATATAAGAGCTAGGGCTTAATGGAACGAAAAAATTGTGTAAAATATATTCTTAAATTAATTATTACTTGGCACTGTTTCTTGTTGCTTCAGTTTGGCTATTACAAGTGTATCGTTGTTCATTAACCTGTTAACTATATATTTAATTACTTGTTTATAAAAGATATTTGTCTTAAGAAAAGACTGTAAACAGTCTAAAGTATACGATGTAATCTTCTTGTAAAGTTTATTTACATAATTAATACTGTAAATGAATTAAAAATTAAATGAAGTAATTTATAAATAGATAAATTAAATGTTAGGGTTTTGACCCTCAGGTTTTTCCTTCATAGGTCATAAGCCTGTCTGGTAATTATAAAACAGTTTCTAAATATGTAAATTCTTAGTTTTATTTTAGTTAATGTTTACATTTACACTTGTTTTTAATTACTATTCTGTAACTTTGAAATTATTCAGAGCTCTGTAACTCGGTTTACTTTTCATAAATAAAGGATTTATAAAGATAACCCTAATCTGGTTTATATTAAGTAATAGTTTAAGTTTTAGTTAATAGTTTTAAAAGATAAATTGTGTGGTTAATAACTTGTGTAATTACTTAACTGTTATATTCTATAAAATTTTAATAGTATCAGTATATTATTACTGTAACTCTAGTATAGTTTACTATTACTTTTCCTGCATTTTTATTTAGTTATACTAAGTAAAAACAGTAAACACAAATGAAACATAACACTGTTTTCCTAAAATTTTAAACACTGAAATAAATTTACTCTGCTATCTACAGATACAAGCTCCTATCTACTATTTTCACTCTCTTAAGAATTCTTTCATCTACTTAAAGCATTCTAACTGTGCTAGAGTACGATTTGGTTTCTAGGTGTGGAAAAACACACTCTAGAAATTTATTTTCATTCTATTTCATTATTCTCTCAACCAATTTCATTTCTATAATAATCTAATAAGAATACTAATTCTAATATTTCACAAACTATGAACTTTTAACATTCGTTTAGCAGATAAACTAAGATTATTTAACAAAAAAAAAAAAATTCAAATAACATAGAACGTGTTGAGGACAGAGGACAACAGCTTTAGGAGGCCATTCCTCCCTACCAATCTCCTGGAGAGCGCTCAAACAACGCTTCCTCAGGACCCCCAATCCTGTTCTTGGTCTTCTTGGTTGAAAACTAGGTGGAGAATGCAAACAATAGAACTCTCTGTCAACTGACTAGTTCACTACCTTAGTAAAACACTCTACTCTTAGCAGTATGATCTTCAGCTTAAAAGCTACAACTAGATCAATAAGCAGTTATCACCTCAAACACTTTCCAAATTTTTCTTCCATTGAATTTCTCTGAAGTACATTCATTCAACTTGAATGATCACTTCTCTAGAATGAGCAGCCTCAACTCTCTTCAATGGAAATTTTTATAAAGATTGCCTAGGTCTTTTGGGTCAGTTTTCATTAATTGAGCCACCTGCTCTGATTCCAATTTCTTGGGGAATCATGACCACAAATGTACGGAGGTTGCCACCTACAACAGTTGGAAGTGGTTTGAGGATGCTGCCACATGTCAGTTTTATCTCCACCCAGTCTCCTCCACCAATTTTACCAGTAAACACTCTTTTGATAGCTCTCCTAAGCTGTTGTCTCCTCATTTATTTATTTATAAATAAAATATTCAGAATTTACATTAAATATCCTTGACCCCACTGGGTCATTAATTACAACTTAGCATAAAATTTAACATATTGTTCCTCAAATAATATAAAATTATTTTTTGCAAAATTGGGGCATGTGATAGTTTGAAATCAGCAAGAAGCATTCATATAATTCTCCTACTTCATCAGTTGATGTGATACAAGGAGTCTCTCCTCTTCCTTCTTGTAGGTTTTACACTCTAGCGCATGATCATGGAGTTCATGATTTCTTCAGAAATTCCTTTATCCAGAAGCAGTTCATTCAGCTCATTAAAATGAATATGAAGATATGTTGAAGACATATTTCAAATTTTGTGCCTTGTCCTATCTTGAGGGAGGATTTTCCCCATGTGGTTTTTCCTCTTTCCTCACTTTTCTGGACATAGTAATTGTTAAAGGGTGACCATAGCCATGTTGTTGGATGCATCCATATTTTTGCCATACCATCATAAATTCAAACTTATAGGGGGTGTTGGAATATATTAAATGCACTCATAACTTAGGATAAAATAATTAATGATTATTTGATTCATTATTCACCCACTAGCTTAATTAGTTGGCATCCACTTGCACCTTAAAGTCAATACATGCCATCTATATTCTAGGAATTCTTTATTTATTATTCTGGGTTGATCTTGACCACCTTTTGACCATCTAGAATTAGTATACAACACTTTACAATAGATTCTTCTTTATTCTGCTTTTCCTGCTTTTCTGTGGATAAGGTAAAGCTAGTCCAAATAGAAAACTGGGTCCTTTTGTTGCCAAACCACCCTTCATGAATTTCTATCTATTTTCTAGGATTAGCATGTTTTTTCCATCTCCTTGACAACTCACTCATGCTTTTTCCAATTCGTGAGGTCCTTGATTATTTTTGAAGTGCTTTAGCCACCTATGGGGGTTTGCTATATTTTGGTAAGTTGGCATTTTTGAGCTTTATGAGTTGTCTCCATACAACTCAATTTTCCTATGAGGGATGTAATATTTATGAACACTATTATTCATAATTATTTAATGGGAGGATACGCACCAATATTCATCTCTTCATTCATGTGATTCAGTCTCTTTTCTTCTCTCTATTTTTCTGTGTATGATTGTGAGAATTATCAGTAGCAAGATCTATTTCCTATGATTCTTCTTAGCATCATTGCTCATAGCATTGATCTATTATTTATACAGTACACGCAGCTTGCTCCAATGTAGTTCACATACATTGGGAAATATGCATAAAAATAAAAACATTTGGAGTTTTCCTCAATGAGTACTAAATAACTTGACTTTTGGCTTTCCATGTTCCTGTAAATGCTCTGACTCGAACCTTGATTGCCTATTGAAGGGATATATATTGATCCTCTTGGATGCATTAGAAGAGGAGAACATTTTAGAGTAAGGAAACTATAGTTCATTTTTTCCCCATTCATACATGCTTTAGTTTGCATCTCTTTGTCCTTTTGAGCACACATTGCTGCTCTTCCCAAGCTTTCCATTGTCTTGTGATCTTTCCATTGAGATGGAGGATTGAAGTGATGGAATCCCAAGTGGAGGACTCAGTTTCTTTAGTTAGACAAGGTGTAGATATAGTTTATCACTGTTATCTCTGTTCATTATTAATAGAAATATCTATTTCTCGTCCATTACATGTGTATAACCATGAATATTCTTATCCATGGATGTAAATGTACTTGATTATATATGTTGGATTTATATATGCTAGAGTAGGACTAACACTTAACATATATCATGCTTTCTTTGTTCATTGTCATTGGGATTGAATTGTAAGTACAAGCATGGTTGAAAATCTCAATGGGGATCTACTACAACCGTTCGAAATAAGGTATGTTCCATATCCCTTAGTGTTAGCAGTAGTTATCTCTCTTGCATAATTGAAGTGGATTGATTTCTGGTGTCATTCAGTCTGTTGTGGCCTACCCCAAGCCATAGGAAGTTTCTTTCGGTAACACTTGGATTTCTCAACATACTGATGGTGCTCAACTTCTCTTCCCATTATCATCCTAAACATTCCTTTGTTTCAGAAGTCTATCTTCATATCTTCCCTCCAATCAATGCAATTGAAGGGTGTAAGGATTCTAGGTGATAGAGGAGATGAATTCTCCATTTCACTGTATGCTAATCAAAAACTCTTTAAGAGCTACGTAGGTACCTACAAAATCATTGCAAAAGAAACTTCAATTCACAAACATTTGTGAGTTCAAAATTTTCCACCTTGACATGTGCACTTTTTTAGAGTCTGTCACACCTAGATATACTTCTCTGGACAAAATCCAGAGGGGGAAATGCAATGATTCCAGGAATTATGTGGAAACTCAACTGCTTCTGGTGCAAGCATGGAGGTTTTAGAGTTTTTTTGCTGGCATGAACATAGGATCTGATACCATGTTAAATTTCATGAACCATATATCTACAATCCAAAATGAGCTCTATCTGAAAAGAAGTATTCAGTGGAATTATCAAATCAATGTAAACTGAACAACTGATTCATGACAGAAATTTCACACAAATCAGACAAGTATTGCCCAGATTATCATTACATCAATCTTCATTAATTAATCAGTAATACAATGGTATTACAATAACTAGAATTCAAATGCTAAAGATAGGATTCAAATCTACTAACTCTAACTGGCTGATTAGCTAACTCAGTGTGTAAAAATCACCATTGGAGCTCACTAGTCTAACTTTGGATGACTAAATCAGTCTACAATAAGTTAATTGATGAGGTAGGTGGATAAAAGGTACCACATTTGCTTGAATCATTCCAAACTAGTGCTAGGATAAATGATTGTGATATAACTGATATTAAATGGAGCATAACTCATTATAACTACTTACCTACCAACGTCTACTGAAGGAGACCATTGGTGGCACTTAGTGGGATCCTAAAATGTAGGGATTGGTCCTTGGGGCACATACACTCACGGATATAGATGCATTAAGTGGTAGATAACCCATAGTTGTGTCCCCCATACTCAAGTACAACGATAATAATCCCTTAATTCAGGAAAAATGATCAAATAGACTATGCTGGATAAAGGAGGATTAATTAATCCTAACAAGCTATGAAAATAAAATTGTAATTGCCATGTTTTGGGTAACTCGATTGTTACCTAGTGGATTTCATTTTGAAGGTTATGTTGTGTTGTATTGTGCACTATGATTGATAGTGTGTGTTTCCATCAATCAATTTGACCCTAATATGGGTACTTATGATTTGCCTCCTGGAATTGTTTCCCCACAGATGCCAATATTTGATTGCCAAACTAATTTAAAGCCTACTGTGAGCCTTGTAATTTATGAAATGCATGTTTAGGTGCATAAATATAAAACACAATAAAATTAACAAATTTATTTCACACACATAACATGCATAACAATCACATTCATAACGGGAAGCAAATATAATTTGCATATTCATACACAACAATGAATATTTATCTTTTAAAAGAATAATATTCAAACAATTGGATATGTAAGAGAAATTTTACAACCAACTACATATACCACCCCAATCCAGGATATGAGACCACTGGGGTGAAGTAAACACCTACAATCTTATCTCTTTCTCTCAACCCAACCCATCTGCTTTCATGCTTAGTCAATCTACTTACCATTGAGCTCTACATGAATTTGAATCATCCATCACAACATAAATCTTCTCCATTTACCACAAAAAACAAGGAAATCCTACTCTTTCTTTTCTCAACAGTCCCTTAAATTACCCAACCCTTATAATTCTTCACAGTGTGTGTAGAAGGAGTCCAACTTGTTGTATGCTTTCAGAGAACCTCTTGTGAAATCAATTCATTGCTTCTTAAGCATCTAGGAGAAGGAATTAAGGAATGGGTAAAGGGTTATTATCTTTCCAAACCTCTATGATTCTCTTTATAGTGCTAATTTATGGTTATGTTCATAGTCTAGTCATCCGCAATGGAGATAAAAACATGGAAAAACCGTGTTAGCATTGTTTTTTTTACTTTGCACTAAATGATTGGAGGAAGAAGGCCTACTATATTTTTGCATCGATCGACCTTAGAAGGACACTAAGAAATTCCATGAGCTTCCCCATGGGTCATCCTTATGACTTGAAAGTGCATGAAGACAAGGAAATCGGGACCTAAATTGCACAGGAGCCAAGCGAGCTTAAAAGGGTTTCGAATTAAACAAAAGAAAGCTAGCTTGCAGATGTTGTGGCTTTTTGGGTGAGGAAGAAATGGATGGATCAATGGTCATGATCCTTCTCACCATTCCAAAGAAAAGGAGGAAACAATATATGAGGAACGACTGAAGCTATGGTAAGGGAGATAGTATTTCAATGGTGGTGATCTAGAGGGGAACCAGATCGACGGTGGTGGTATGTTTCACATATTGGACATGCACAGACTGAGTCAATTTTTGCATTTTGTGGAATAGGTTAAAAATATCGCAGATCTCAAAGGACAATATTGCCCGAAGGTTAGATCAACTGAGGAGGTTAATTCCACTAAATTAAAGTGCTCATGAGGTTTTCAGTTTCCAAATCTTCGGAATGGTTAAAATAGAGGAAATTTTCGACGACTGAGATTGAATTGAGAAAAGATCCATGGAGGACGACCTTTTCGCTGATTGAACATGTGCGGAGTAAATCACCATCGGGATTTGTGAAATACAACACACAAGTTACGGGTGGATGGTAAAGATTGATGAAATTTCTGATCGGAAGGCTAGAAATGATTCTTCTCATTGCGAGTTACATGAGAGAAAATAAAAGACGAAAATTATAGTTTTGTGTAAGGCTCACTCGTTTCAAAGAACCGATGTCGAGACCAAGATGAAAGGCCATGGTTGAAATGCAGTCTCACTCACCTTGAATGCCAAGAAGTGACGTTTTGAAGGCGAGTATGGAAATATTAGAAGTGACAAGCCATGAAGGGTCAATGTGCCAATTGAGCAGATCTACGACCAGAAAATTAGCTCCACTATGTAGATCACTCCTTGGAATCCAAGAATTCACTGCGCCATGCATGTGATAATATGAAGAGCATCTCAATGGTCAAGGTGATGAAAGGTAATGATAGACTTCACACGAATCAGAGTGAAGAAACAGTAGATGCAGAGAGTACTGATTTTTTGGTGTCGTCTTCAGGAGAGGTAGGTGGACGTGGAATGTCTAGTCCATAGGCCATGGGACGAGTGGGAGTTAACCACGACCAAGGCCAGATGTCACTTCTGTATTTGATAATATGGTTCCATAATAGAAAGGGCGGTGTGATGGGTATCTTCAAATAAAGACCAGATCCCAAACCCATGTGACCGCATGTGCTATCATCATGCTACTCGGTGATGGCATGTGTGAAGGTGCTGACAGGGCCATTGTCGAATCCTACCACCCATCTCTTTATAAACACCATATTCAGATCCATTCGAAGATATAGATCTGGTAATTCATGAAGAGAGGCTAAGATGGTTGAGTGTTAGTCTGCTAAGAATCCTAAAAGTCTTAGAGGAAGTATATAATGGCTATCTGGTTTGAGAAACGTGTTTGCTAAGGTATTCCATTAGTTTGCGAGCATCGCTCTGAATTTCTGCAAATCCTAGGATTTCATGCTAGGAGGGCTCCAACCATCGGGGTAAGGACATTCATTACATTAGAGGAGTTTTATCCCTAGTAATATTGACGCAAGGGTGTTCATCACATTAGATGGACCTTCTGAGGTTGGTGAGTGCATCACTGTGATAATAAAATGCAACACCCCCGTGGAGGCAGTGCTTGGAACTCCTTTCTTGGTGGGAATCCCGACAAATCCTCTAGACATGGTCTTTGTATCCATAATCTAAGCACATGGTGATCATTTCTAGAGGTGACCTATCTGAGCGAATTCTAGGATGGGAGGAGAGGAGGTCAAAATCCTTTGTCATCATCTTTGTGAATTCCATTTTCCAACTTTATCTGGGGTGATTATGAATCCAAGGAGGTGTTGCATCGTATGACCAGTAGGAGGACCCTCCTCCTAAGAAAAGAGAAGCACAAGAATGACAAGCCTCCTCAAGGACGTGTCACTGTAAAAAAAAGTGTGGTATTTCCCCAAGCCCCCACCTATAACAGTGTTACCAGGAAACCAAGCGGCTGGGCTGAGAGTTGAGCACAAAAGGAACACAAACCTTCATGCTAGCTATGAATGCAGGAATGACAAGTCATCAAACACAAAATGAACACAAAGAGTTCAGAAAGAAAGAGACATGCTACATTCCCAAAATAAAGAGAATCAACTCAAGCCAAGTTAGCATTGAATCACCAAAGGTGTCTTGAGCCATCATTTTCAAAGACAAGAGAGCCTGAAAGTGAATACATTGCATTACCACTTAATGTAGCATGCGGGTCGCCCCATAGTTGTTTCCATCCCTATTTCGAGGTTAGTCTCAGGGGCCATGAATAATATAAATATACTCTCTACATATGAGAAAAAGGGTTAGAACCCGTAAAGTTTTTGGTTCTTATGTAAATTTGATCGGTTTTAATACAAGTTATAGAGCCAAGCACCTATTTTGGAATGTAATAATTCATGTGTACTTCTTAGTTACAGTCTGTAATCTTCTTTCTTTATGTGTATGTTTTTCATGTTATTCTTTCTGCTATGTTTTCTTCATGTCTTTAACTAGTGTATAATGGTTCGAAATTCATATTTTTATGCTCTGCCCTTTGTTTTAGACATTCACCAAATGTTTCTTCCAAAGTTGATGTAGAATTCATATTTTCGGTGCTCTACATTGATGGACTATCATCGTTCTTCCCTTTCCACCAAACCCAAGACATATCGACTATGACCGAAGTACCACCTTTCTCTTGCGAACATTCCCCGTGTGAATTGCTCTATGTTTCTGGGTATTTATGACTCCATAGCCCCAATATATCCTTACCCTATTTCAAACACCAATACCTAAACTTCATTCTGTGACAATATATTTGGCCCTATTATATATTTGTGAGAGATCCCTCTCTAGAAACAGAGAAGCCAACTCCCTTTCCTAAAGTGGTTTTGATTTTACCTTAGGGTCCGCCTTTCCACAACTTAGGTGCGATTCTGAGTGATATCAAACTGGCGCCGTTTCCAGGGATGAAATTGAAAATCATCCCTAGGAAGAACAACAAGTATTCTAAAGTTAAAAGGTTTCTGCGGGAGAATAGAAGCTCCTGCATACGAAAGGTTGTATCGTTTTCCCTGGAAACTCCACTTAAATATTCTGTAAGGTGGCTCCACGAGGGATATTAGTAGCCAAAAGGGACAATATGAGTGGGGAAGGATTTTAGATCCTCCCGAACTATGGATGATAGTGATGTAAATCTAACTATCGATAGTGAATGAAAATCAGACGTCAAGAATATGGTAGATCCTTCACCCGATGATTCTGCTTTCCCAAGAGTCCAGGATTCAAATTCTTTAGCAACTCCACTAGTGCCATGACCGAAAAGGTCAAATTTTCCAAAGGATTATAGTGGACTCCTCTGGGGAAGTGAACTCGTTGTAAATACATGGGCAGGATTGACGAAACGATAAGGTACTTAAGATCTAACTTTCTTCAAAACATCTTATCTTTTCTTGTAAATATTTTCCTATCCTTTCCTGAGTTTATCCGAATAATATTTCATGGCTTATTTCACTCCAAATGAAGCCTTGAATTCACCCCTTTATATCCTTCCTTACAAACTGAAAGTATCTCTTCATCCTGTACATCTGCTCTTGATCAAGACAATTTTCCTGAAGTCCCTGACGCTAAAGAGCAGTCTAGTGAACCTCATGATTCCTCACCCAAGGTCATATCCTGTCCTCATGGCTCTGTTTCGACCAATACCCAAAACTAGTATATGCCTCTATTCCTGCCTCATATCCTTCATGAATTTCCTACAAAACACTACAAATACCTTCCTAAGTTTGACAGAGAATCTGAGGACCTTACAGCTAAAAAAAATTTGCAAACCTTCAAATATTTCCTTGACCTCTTCGAGATAGAGCATGATGATGTTTGTATGAGAACTTTTTCCTAATCTTTGCAAGGAGATGTTAAAATATGGTTTAAACATTTGCAGCCTAGATCCATAAATACATTATAAGAGATCTCTCATGTATTTTTAGGGCTTTGGGGTGAGAAGAGATCATCATATGTAATAATTTTAGAGTTTTATTCTATGAAGAAACATGATAGGGAAACTATGTCGGGTTTCAACAGGAGGTTTGAAAGCTCTTATTATAGTATTCCAAAAGAAATTCAACCATTAGAAGGTGCTGCTAAGTTGAATTATGCCTCTATTTTTTCCCATGATCTATCATTATTGCTTTTGGAAAGAATATCACTCACATTGCAATGTATGTTTGACGATGCATTGGAAGTTGAAGATAATCTTAGGATGTCTAAGAAACTTTCAGATCAAGGTGGTGATGCAAAAGTGAAAAAATATTTAAGATTGAACCATGGGGGACTCACCTCACTATCAAGTGCTGTTTGCTATGGGAGTGAAAAGGGTTAGACTAATGATGTGCAAGGAAGGGATTTTAATCCTTTGTTCTCTGAAAAGTTGCAATCATCGTGTAATACATCTTGTTGGTGACAATTCTAAGGAAGATTTCAAATTTCCAGTGTAATATGAGTATAAAGATGATTTCTGGGATGGTGTGTATAAAAAATCAGTAGTATATTTTGTGAGTTTGATCCCTAATAAAGAATAAGATCAATACATCAAGGTAAACATTTCCCCATATCTTTCAAATTCAGAGGTTCCGTGTCAGGGGGAAGTGTTTTGTTTGCTTGATCCTGCAGGAGAAAATGATTGTGTCTTCACTGGGGCGTGTACAAAGGATGAAGTTCTAAACTCAGAACATTCAAGTGAAGGTCTTGATGTCTCCTTGAGATATTGTCATGAAAAATCCCTGCATTTTTCCTTTGAGGGCCAATTTGATGGTGTACAAGAGAATTTATCCCCCGAACAACTTTCTCAAGATAAACAGGTAACCAAATTTTCCAAAAGCTGTCATGTTTTTTATGATATTGTAGCTGAATATATTGACATATTTCTTGGCCAAGAACACTGATCGGGGGTTAGCAATGATGAAAGAATGCACCAAGAAAGAGGGAAAAAATCCAAAGGAGATGCTTCCTTATGTTTTTCGAGTTCGAAAATTAGTTTTCCAGGTCCTGTTGGAAAGCTCGATGTTATTTTCTCTGAAGTGCATATGAGAAGTCAGTTTTCAATTCGGATATCTTATGTGGGGAATTTGATGTTTTGTTTGAAGTGGGTCATGACATTTCCTTTCACGGTCACATTGGGGAACCTTTCGACAAGTTAATAAAGTTGTTGCAGTCAGGGAGGTTCTGCTATAGAAAATTATTAACATAATATTTTGTTGGCTATTATGATCCTGTGGCAGAACACCTAGAGAATATTTACAATGATTATGAATGCTTGTATCTTTGCCGGAAATATCATATCCTTTATCCTAATGTTTTTCCTTAAATCTGTCATTTCTGACCTTGATCATGCATGGATGCAGGATTAGTTTGTGGAACCATCTACTTGGCTAGATTCATTGGAAATCAGAAATCACTTGACTAGGCGTTGAGATTTAGTAGGTAGGGTAGGTAGGTAGAAATAAATAAGCTCGACATGGCGAGCATTTCTTTTAATCATTTTCAGAGTTATTTCAATTTTCTAGTTCGGTTTCATCATTAATTTAGTTTTGGTTCTTTAGGGCATGTTGGAGATGTGCTACGAGGGGTGGGGTGATGCCCAATGGAGTTGGCACCTGGTCTATAGTGTTATTTGCTACCTCATAGGGAGGATAACATCCCCAGCTGGAGCCACCTATTAGCACTAATTTTTTACTTTGCACTAAATGATTGGAGGAAGAAGGCCTACTAGATTTTTGCATCGATCGACCTTAGAAGGAAACCAAGAAAATCTGTGAGATTCTCCATGGGTCGTCCTTAGGCCTTGAAAGTACATGAAGACAAGGAAATTTGGTCCTAAATGGTGTGGGAGCCAAGCGATATTTGAAGGGTTTTGACTTAAACAAAAGAAAGCTAGCTTGCAGATGTTATGGCCCGCCAGGTGAGGAAGAAATGGGCGGATCAACGGTCATCAGCCTTCTCACCATTCTGAAGAAAAGGAGGAAACAGTGTATGCGAAATGGCCGAAGCTATAGGAAGGGAGATAGTATTTCAATCATGGTGATCTAGAGGGGAACCATATGAACGGTGGTGGTATGTTTCTCATATTTGACATGCACGGCCCAAGTCACTTTTTGCATTTTGCAGAATAGGTTAAAAATCCCGTAGATCTAAAGTGCCGAGATGGCTGAAGGTTAGATCAACTGAGGAGGTTAATTATACTAAATCAAAGTGCTCGTGAGGTTTCCAGTTTCCAAATATATGGAATGGTTAAAACAAAGGCAAGTTTCGATGGCTGAGATTGAATTGAGAAAATATCCATGATGGACGACGTATTTGCTGATTGAAAATGCATGGAGTAAATCACTATCAGGATTTGTGAAATACGACACACCCATTACAAGTGGATGGTAAATATTGATGACATTTTTGATCGAAAGGATAGAAATTATTCTTCTCATTGCGAGTTGCATGAGAGAAAACCAGAGACAAAAAGTTGCGGTTTTGTTTAAGGCTTACTCATTTCAAAGAACCACTATCGGGCCCAAGATGAAAGGCGATGGTTGAAATGCAGTCTCACTCACCTTAAATGTCGAGAAGTGATGTTTTGAATGTGAGTATGCAAAGAGTAGAAGTGACATTCCATCAAGCGTCTAGGCGCCATTTGAGTAGATATATGACCATAAAATCAGCTCCACTGTGTATATCACTCCCTAGAATCCAATAATTCGCTGTGCCATGCGTGTGATAATATGAAGAGTGTCTCAATAGTCAAGACGACGAAAGGTAATTATAGCCTTCACAAGAAGTAGAGTGAAGAAGTAGTAGATGCAAAGAGCAGGTATTTTTTGGTGTGGTCTTCAGGAGGGGTAGGTGGAAACAAAATGTCTAGTCCATAGGCCATGGGTCGAGTGGGATCTGATGAGGACCGAGGCAAGAGGTCACTTCCACAGTTGATAATATGGCGCCATAACAGAAAGGGAAGTGTAAGGGGTATATCCACGTAAAGACCAGTTACTGAACCCATGTGACCATGCATGTTGTCATCATGCTACTCAGTGATGGCATGTGTGAAGGTGTTGATAGGGCCGTTGTCAAATCCTACCACCTAGATCTTTATAAACACCATCTTCAGATCCATGTGAAGATATAGATCTGGTAAATAGTGAAAAGAGGCTAAAATGGTTGAGTGTTAGTCTACCAAGAATCCTGAAAGTCTTAAAGGAAGTCTGTAATGGCTATCTGGTTTGAGAAACTTGTTTGCCAAGGTATTCCATTAGTTGGAAAGCATCACTCTGAATTCCTGCAATTCCTAGGATTTCATGCTAGGAGGGATCCAACCATCGGGGTAGGGACGTTCATTACATTAGAAAGGATTTCTATCCCTAGTAAGGTTGACACAAGGATGTTCATCATATTAGATGGACCTTCTGATGTTGGTGAGTGCATCACTGTCATAATAAAATGCAACACCCTCATGGAGGCGGTGCTTGGAACTCCTTGCTTGGTGGGAATCCTTCCAAATCCTCCGGACGTGGTTGTTATCTCCATAATATGAGCACATGGTGACCATTTCTAGAGGATACCCATCTGAGTGAATGTTTGGATGTGAGGAGAGGAGGTCAAAATCCTTCATCATCATCTTTGTGAATTCCACTTGCCAACTTTATCTAGGGTGATGATGAATCCAAGGAGGTGTCACGCCATATGACCTGTAGGAGGACCCTCCTCCTAGGAGAAGAGAAGCACAAGAATAAAAAGCCTCCTCAAGGATGTGTCACTATAAAAAATAGTGTGGTCTTTCCCCAAGCCCCCACCTATAACAGTGTTACCAGGAAACCAAGGGGCTGGGCAGAGTGTTGAACACAGAAGGAACACAAAGATTCATGCCAGCTGTGAACGCATGCAGGAAAATCCATAGAAGACATTAAAAACACAAAGAGTTTAGAAAGAAAGATATGTGCTACATGCCCAACCGAAAGAGAAACAACTCAGTCCGAGTTAGCATAGAATCACTAAAGGTGTCTTGAGCCATCATTTTCAAAGACAAGCAAGTCTGAAACTGAAGACGTTGCATTACCACTTAATGTAGCATGTGCACTACCCCATAGTTGTTTATTTTGTATGTATCAATCATGGTGGATAGGCCACATCCTAGTTTTTTAGAAGTTTGATTATGATTTGTAACTGTTCTCTAGTCCTATTTCGAGGTTAGTCTCGGGGGTCAGGAACAATATAAATTTACTCTCTGCATAAGAGAGAAATGGTTGGAACCCGTAAAATTTTTGGTTCTTATGTAAATTTGATCAGTTTTAATAAAAGTTACAGAGCGGAGTGCCTAGTTTGGAATGCAATAATTCATGCGTACTTATTAGTTATAGTCCTGTTATTATTTCTGCTATGTTTTCTTCATGTCTTTAATTAGTGTATAATGGTTCAAAATTCATATTTTTGTGCTATGGCCATTGTTTTACACATTCACGAAATGTTTCTTCCAAAGTTAATGTAGAATTCATATTTTCGGTGCTCTGCATTGATGGACTGTCATTGCTCTTCCCTTTCCACCAGACCCAAATCGACTATGACCAAAGTACCACCTTGCTCTTGCAAACATTCCCATGCGAACTTCTCTATGTTTCTTGGTATTTGTGACTCCATAGCCCAGTATATCCTTACCCTGTTTTAGCCACCAATACCTAAAATTCATTCTGTGACAATGTATCTGGACCTGTTATATATTTGTGAGAGATCCTTCTCTGGAAATGGAGAAGACAACTCCCTTTCCTAAAGCGGTTTTTCTGTTACCTTGGGGTCTGCTTTTCTGCAACCTTGGGTGTGATTCTGAGTGCTAACACTATGTAGTCCCGAATTTTGAATGGAAAATGAGAGATATACTCCAATGGATATGAGAGGATTGGTGAAAATACAACCAATGTTACTTCTGACCATACAATAAATGTATCTTACAATTGTCATTAAAATTATATTTAGCCCATGCTTCCCTAAATTCATGAGAAGTTTTATACATGCATTCAGTGATTGGATTTGATAATTCAAAATAAGTAATTGGATTATTTGAGGCACATGGAAAAAATTGGGTGAGTTGTAAGGTTGAAACTTCGAAAAAGATGATTTACTCTTCCATAGGGCCCATTTCCTCTTCCCCTCTAGTGGCATCATAACCCCTCTAGTGCTATTTATGGAACCATCTTGGACCATTTTATTATTTTCCAACATAATATTTTTATAGATTTTGAGTTATGATTCCAAGTCAAACACTTTTTCTATATATGGATACTTACAAATTACATGCCTAGCTATTCACTAGTTGGGCCTTGGGCTTGAGCTACACACTATGAATCTTTACTAGCATATTTACATCATGTTACATAATCTGATTTAATGCATTACAATGGTCAAAATTGGGGTATTGCATTCCCCTCCCCATTGGAATACCATCACCCTCACTATTCTCTTCCTTTTTGCAAAGCTCCATTTTCTTACTTTTCATATGCATCTATAATGCCTTTCCCTTTAATCCCACTTTGTATTATTGTTGGCTATCTTGGACAACAATGCTCAATTATTCCTTTGTATTATGTTGGAATACCTCCAATGCCTTTAACATTTCAATACATTCCTATTATAGTCATCAAACAATAAACATGTTTATAATAACTACTTTTAGTAACATTCAATCCATTAATAGATATTTAAGTTTCATAATCAAAGCATATATATACATAGAATAAGATAAAGTATGGAAATAAACCCAATACTTATATGCATGAACATATCTATGTTCCGTGTGGTTTCCATGGGCAAGATTCAACTCACTATCTTATTTGACACACCCAAGGTATATATTTATATACATACATTTTAAATGTGTTCTTGATATGATCTACTATATACCATGAATATCTCATAATAAATTCATTCAATTTCCCCTTCCTTGTACTCACTCACCATCCAAGCATAGGCACCCCTTTCTATGAAAAATAGTCCCTTAGGAGATCCATCATTCGCCAAACATTTCTTGTACAAAAAGAGCTTAGACTTATAGAGTCTTACTACTAAGGAATCCCAGTAAAAACCTCTAATGTAACATAACTCATGGATATCAATTCCTATCATAGGGTTCTAGTGTAATTATAGTAGAATAATACCCTTTGCTTGCAACCTTTTAGTATCAATCATCTATCCTCACTAAACAAATCCATCATCTCACATGTATTAAACACACACAATTACCATGAGATACCATCATGATAATTTCAATCAATTGTTTCACAAATCCATTTCATATAGAAACTAGATTTTATAAATACCATATTATCATGTCATGCGTTCCACCATGATGAATTGGAAGGTCTAACCAACACCTTGACACATCATCCAACCACCTCCCTAATACTTACATGACCATCTAGACACCTTCATCTTAACCCTTACACAACACCAAGGATACACCCTTTCTTTGCTAAATAGTCCCTTAGGCGCACTAGAATACATTTCCTTTCTATTCGCCACAGTCCCTCAATAAATCCTTCCCCTTTAATGGTGTCTTTGAGTTAGAAAAACGTTATGGTCCAAGACACTAACACAAGTAGGGATACCATTTGATCCTTGTGTAGCACTTCATCCTTTCCATGTCCAGTGACACTATGGCCTTACCCATGATTGTCTCACATGGCATTTACTTCCACCATATGATCATAGGTGTTGAGCCTTGGTTATTTAATCATAACGAACACACATGGCATGCTATTTCATTTTATATGATTCGATTTTAGATTTAATAGTAATATAGGTATAGGTATTTCTACCTTTACCACCCCACACCATATCACGTTATACCTTTCTCTGTGGGGTGTCCCTCACATAAATGCATTCAAATATCACAAGAATACTGATTTGTCATGTTAAAATATGGATGAAGTGGTTCTTATCCAACACATATTCCCAACACTTATGCGATCAACACAAATAAATCCATACATGTATGTCTTCCATCAACATCTTCAATGTTACCTGATCAATTGTATGCTTATGGATGATTACATGATCCTTTCACCAACCTCTTGATCACAGATCTATTTTCATTATCCTTTCTTACCCAAGTTGAATTTCATATGCAGTATGAGGATTCAACATATTCATCATGTTATCGATCCATTTCTAGTTACATAACCATGGAACCATATTTAATCATCAGGGCATAGCCAAGGCAATTAACAACATACAAATTTTATCACTATGTAATATCATATGTGTGTACAACATTCATATGTACTATGCATTGTTTGTTAATATGCCAACTAGTGTATATGCATTCTAGCTATTTCATTCTCTTACATTTTAAACATTCTTATGTCATAATTTTCTAGTCATAGAAGTTGTAAAATATAACAAAAGGAGAAGAGTTAATAAATTATCCCTTCCATATCTTTTGCATGGAATCTCTCTTCCACATTGAAAATGATCTAGTTTATGGACTTTTTTCCAATCACTCAATGGATCATTATCTATGATTTTCTCACCAAGTAATGGTCTATCAAATGTTTAAACATTCCTACTTGCTACTTTCCAAGCATACAATTATTATGTCATAAAAAATAAGTTTAAGGTGAGAAATCCCCCTATTGATCAATTATACATTTTTGGGATTGTATCTAGTTTCTTTTGTAACAATTTTCTTGGCCTTGATTATCTTTATTTGTCATCTTCAACTTCCCTCAAGTTCCATTTGAAGAACGCAACAATGTCTTCTTAATTGAGTTGTCTTTGCATTTTTTCAAGCTTTGCATTACTCCATTTACCTTGAGAAATTCTATCCAAGCCCAACTTGACCATTTGTAATTTCCTATCCATCGTTGCATTACCAGGTTCCTTTATTTATTCCTTCCCTTCACTGATCCCACCGCAATATTAACTTTATTTGGAACCTTGAGCACTTCATGATGCTACAATTAATCCCATCCTCTCTACATTTGGATTCTTTTCAAAGTCCATTGTATTCCTTACCTCTAGTTGTATTTAAGTATCATTCAATTATGGAGATGCTTTCCTTTCCCATGGAATCTTTACCATGATTATGAAACATACAATAGAACCACACACATGATTGTCTTACTTAGAAACTTCTATGTGAATGAAATTTTATCACTTATTCCCATTCTTTACAAATAATTTTCTAGTTCATAACTTGCATCTCTTCCAAGCATGCATACGCTTACCCACAAACATGTTTCACCCATGATCTATATGAGTTACATGTTCTTTATTTGTTGGTATGTTCCATATTCAAGTTAGTCATCATTGTTTCCTCAATAAATTTATATGATAACCAATTGCTTCGAATAAGGGTTTCCACAACCATTCCCTACAATCCATATTTAACATTCTAATATAGTGAATGCATTGCATGCATTATTGCTAAGGAACCACTAGTGATTCTTGGTTTGATCTTGCACCTTGCTAGTTAACAAGAAACATTAGTATTCTATTGCCCATTCATAAGTGCATATACACCATGGTGAGAGAACCATTATGGAGTATTTGCAGTTAAACATACTCGATTTCACATATGGTATGCTCCTATGTATTCTTATAAATTATTTTTCCAAGTTTATGATACTTTGGACATCACTTATATTGGAAACTGTCTTGCCAAATCAAGCTTGGAGGATCTATTATGCTTTCTTTCTAAAACAACTAGAACACATTTCAAAAATCAAAACCTTCTATTATATTCTCCTCTACATTATATTTCCAATGACTACGACCATGCTCCCTTTTTAGCTAAGATCTAAGATATAAAAGCTACAACCCTCCAAAATTACCATTTTTTGTCAAATCCTGCACTTTTTCTATAGATGTATTAGTCTCAAAGACTACCTTTAGCCACATGTAGAAGAGAATCTAGAGAGAAACATGAAATTTATTGTATTGAGCGCGCATAGTACTTATGATATTGTTTGCTAAAAAAATATCACTTCACTAATTTGATTCTCTACTCAATTTATATAATTTTATGGAATTAACCAGTTTGTCCTTTTTGCATTTTTCCAGAATTTAGAATATTTGCCAAAAATTGCTATCTTCCAAATTTAGAATATATGGAAAATATTCACTTGGACAAAGTTTTTTACATTGTTGAGGAGGTAAAATTTTGAGTAAATATTTTTGATTTTTTGGGCCAGCTTTCCATCCTGCAAGGTTTTCAAAATCCCCCCAAAGTGCCCTAGAATAATGGATTTTTGTATGTTTTTACATTCCCATTCCAAATGATTGAGAAATTTGTCAATCTCTCAAGTGAGTTTCTATATTCCTGGTGATGGATTGACTCTCAAAACTTCATCAATAACAAGGTTTTGGCTGGGTTTCTAATCAGAGTCTTCAAAAAGCACTATTTTTCAGTTTTTGAAAATTTTGAGCCGAATCAAGAATCCACTCTCACTAGAATATTTTTATCCCTCTATCAATTAGAGAAACAAGATATACATATATAAACAGTGTAGAAAACCCATGATTATACTACACAACAATTGATCAAAGTAAAAAGACATTAAGATAAATGCTATAGGAATAACTCTTGTATTATGATAATCACTTCAGAAAGCAATGTTCAAGTGCCTCTTAAGGTTGGGTGACCCTTAGTTTGAGAAAGTTATGATACAAAAATTCTTGATAAAGCAATTTCATGTCATTTTATCTCTTTAAATAGGTTTTCAATACCCCAAAACCCTAACTACTTGACTTTGTCAATAATTAATAAATACCAACTACCTAGTGGGACTTAATTAATAGAGAGACCCTTTTTACATTAATATTATACTACTAACTAATTAGACTTATTCAAAGGTTATGTACTCTTACAAAACATGAATAACTACTAAAGTAAGGGAGTTAGGGTGGGATCCTAACATGTCCCACCCCTTCAAAAATATTGTTTCCCTTAATGTCAAAGATAAGGAAATTGCTACAAAATCTCTTTAGGATCCTAGGTGGAATATTTGGATTGCATATATTTCCATTGGATCAACACTTCTTTGATTTTATCCTTACACAAATAGCGTTCCCCAGTGTCCAATACTACTTCTCAATAGAGCCAAATGGAACCTTCCTCATCAATTTTTGGTAACTTGGCTTGCACTTTACAATCGAGACCACCATTTTTTGTCCTTATACATGAAAAGTCGTGTGATTATTGAAGTTATCTGGAAGACTGAGTAGTAGGCCACCTTTCCAATGTATTAGATGATTTGGTAAGGCCCAGAAAACTTCTGGATTAGTTTTTAGTGAGGGTTATTTTTGAGGGATGTCTATTTATAAGGTTGAAGTTGAAGAAACAACTAATCTCGTTCTACAGATGATCGCTCAGAGCAATACTATTTTTCCTATTGTTTCATTCTATTTTGATGCATAGCCAAATTGTCCATAAGTGTGTGGAGAATAGCTTCTCTAGTGCGAAGTGTGCTATTCACTTCTTGGACCTTGGAAGTACCTGGTAAATATGAAACCACATATACTATTTTTTGGTCATATATTGCTTCACAGGGTATCATTTTGGTAGCACCATGATAAGTGGTATTATACCATTATTTTACAATAGGAATCCATAGTGTTTAGTGATGTGGCTTTTTGAAAGAAAAACATGTCAACTAAGTTTCCAAACACTTATTTACCACTTTGTCTTGGACATTTGTTTATAGATGATAGGTTCAGTTGAGTTTGAATTGAGTACCCTAAAGTTCAAAAAATCCCGCCAAAATTTGCTTGTGAAGGTAGGGTCCCAGTCTAAAAATATGGGTCATGAATACTTGAGCAACTACTAATGGTCTAAAAGGGTATGACAAGGAACAAAAGTGGGCATATTTAGAAGGATTCTACAATCACCATGATGACTTATTTATTACTATCTCTCAGAATCCACATAGTAAAATCCATGGAAATATTATTATAGAAACGTATTAGAATTGGAAGAGGCTACAAGGCCCCTGGTGACTTTACCATTTCTGCCTTATGTCATTGGAAAGTATCACAAGATAGAACAAAGTATAGATGTCAAGTTTCATGCTTTACCAAAAGAATGATTGCTTAATCCTTTCATAAGTTTTATGAAAGCCAGAGTCACTTGCTACTGGTGATGAATGTATTTCCTCTAATATTTTTTGTAAAGTTGAATTTGTTGCCATAAAAATGCAATCTATATAGTGCAATGTATCTTGGTTCCATGTATACTTTATAAGACGGTTTGAATATTCCTTAATTCACTGGATGAGTACCATTATGGTGATCACTATTCAACCATTCTTGATGCGCTTCCTTGATCCTACCTAGAACCGGTAAGGATAAGGAAAAGTGATAGCCCTCATATTCATTTTACCCAAACAATGGATAAGCCACCACATTTTATATACTCTTCTTATATATAATTTCATAACTGTACCCCAACCTTTTAGTAACCCACTTATGTTGATCTAGAGAGGATAACCTTTGCTCAAGAAAATATTTTAAACTATGATGGTTGGCCTTGATATGGATGAGCCTCCTTATTAAATAAGCGTTTCAAGTCTCAACTGCTGAAATAATTGTCATTGATGCCAAATAGAAGAAGAAGTGTTGGATATTCAAGACAAAGACATTGGTAAGTATGATATTCACTTATTGTAAAGTAACATAGATGAGATGTATTCCAGTATATCGAAATTCACCAAGTAGATCCAAGATGATCTCTTACATTGTTGATGATGTATTTAATCAAGAAGTGCCATAATCACATTATCCTTTTCTTGACACATATTTTCATAATAGATTCACATGAATTGATATATTTATGTATCAGATTTTAATATGTGATTTTAAGGGTATTCTCAAAAGACAAGACCACACAACTAGAAATCTTGTTTTGCTACATTTATTCACGATGGGTCTACAATATATTTAAAATTTTAATTTCAAATTGAAAAACAAGTGTGTGATGAGACAAAAGACAAGGATTGAGTATGGTCGTGAGGAGGTGTAGATATCATCCCTCACAAAGAAAATCCCCATGATGTCCATGGATAAGTCCGTCCAAGAAATTAAAAAAAACCCAAACTGAAATGACCTAGTTATAGTCCACGAAGTCGGCTTATCAAGATAAATCTCCATCATTAATTGACAAGTTGGCCGAACCAGAAACAAAAGACCCATGAACATTGAATTCATTTGATTTGGGGATGAATCATATAATCTTCTAACAATAAACTCTATAAATATAAATGTCCAATTAGATTTTGAGTATGAATCTTTTTTAAAAAACTTTGAGGTTTATTCTTTCGTTGGGTTTTGAGATTACATGGATATGAATGGATAAGTATGGGTATTTTCACTAAGGCATTGTGTATATATCGATGGGTTATGAAATCACAGGTGATGTAATCAAATTGTGAAGCACGAACATGCTACGAATGGTTGAGAATTCTCTGGGTATGTATTTGGGTAGATTGTAATATGAAATTGCATATTGCGTGGAAGCTATGTTCAGGAAATGAGCTTGTGCATGGGATTTGAGCATGATTTGGTTATGAATGAAGTTGTTATGGTTGTAAGTGACAAAATAAACCTATGCATAAGTACACAAGATCATATCCAATATATGTGAACTCATGTATCATTGAACATATTGCAATTTGTAGTTTTGGGTATGAATTACAAAGGATTTGAGTTTAGCATAAATGTGAATGGTAAAAAGAGATTCAATGCATAGAAGGTGTGTTGGTGATTTTGGTGTTTGACATCACATCCGAGGATATATAAAAATAAAAGGGCATGAACGACAATTGAATGCTTGGTAAATTCAATCTATAACAAAGTTTGATTTTGGTGAGCAACTTTGTGAAACTAACAAAGAATGTAGGTTTATGAAGTTATCATGTTGTGAGGGTTGTATCAAACAAAGATATTGAAGAGGTCCTAGGCCATATATAGTTGTATGAAGTGATAAGAATGAATTCTAAGGTATTAAAAGTCACTAATGAAGTTTTGGATGTTACAGTGATGGGAACTCCTTTTTAAATATGAGCCACCTGAATTGTTGAAGATAATGAGTTGGTATAGAAAGTGTTGAGGTACAGATTACAGGGTTTCGGGCATTATATGAATTGAATTGAGTTACAATAATAGGTTATTATAGGAACTAATGAGTGTTACATGAACTAATGAGTGTTGCAGGAACTAACCAATGCTATAGGAATTGAAGTACGCTATAAGAACTAAAGGGTGTTACAAGAATTTAAGGGTATTGAAGAAACCAACTAACACTACAAAGATACTATATTTTGTGTAAAAATGAAGTGAATAATGAGGACCATGTGTAGATGAGGTGAAGATTTTCTAGAAATACTAAGGATTGGTGCCCTCAATAGATTAACAGGTGGGTTCCTAGAAGGATGGGTAATGAATACTGTATTGGGTGCTTACAAATATGATTGGTGTCCTCAAAATATCAATAGGTGGGTGCTTGGCAGGTTGGTGCATGAAGATTGCAAGTGGATGCTTACAAAGAGGATTGGTATCCTCAATAGATCA
The DNA here is from genome assembly GCA_001517045.1 of Pseudotsuga menziesii. Lineage (NCBI taxonomy): Eukaryota > Viridiplantae > Streptophyta > Pinopsida > Pinales > Pinaceae > Pseudotsuga > Pseudotsuga menziesii. The sequence continues at coordinate 949,865 of LPNX010234508.1, read as the reverse complement.
ACATGTGGATGCCTCACAGGTTGACGTATGAATATTATAAATGGGCACTTACAAAAGGGATTGGTGTCCCTCACAAGTGGTTTCCTATTAAGGTTATAACAAATTTATGTTTGTGAAAGTAAACATTTGCAAAGTGGGTTTCTCCCATTTGGGTTTTCACTTAAAACCTTTGTGTTCTATGTACTATTGATATATTTATGTCTGTATTGAATGCATATTTTCAACATAAGTATTGAATTAAGTAAAAATTAATAAACAACCTCAATACTAATTCAAACCCCCTCTTATTATTTACAAGTGTGCCAACAATTGGTATTAGAGAAGATTCATTCAAAACAATTTAATCACTGGAAGGACGATCTCGAGCACATATGGCTTGTGAGGAATTTGGTCTCTACACAGAAAAAGCTCCTTTGTTTAATGGAACAAACTATATATTCATGGGTATAAATATGAAGACATATTTGATGGAACTGAGGTATGATGTTTGGAACTTAGTTATCACTGGTTAGACAACCTAAAAAAATATCAACATATGTAGTTGCAAAGGAGTCAAGTGAAAACAATATAAAAGAAATGGATGTCATCTTGAGTGGCTTATCAGATTTTGAGAAAGTCAAAGTGGGACAATGTACATCATATAAATATATTTGGGACAAACTATAAAATTTTTACTCAAAGGATTCTCTTCTCATAACCATGGAAATAAATCTTATTGTTCAAGAACATAAAGATAATAAAAAATCAGATACAAAAAAATAAGAAAATTTTGAAATAGACAAGGAAGATGATCCTGAAGGAGAACTTGTTTGTGATCCAGATGAAATCACGAAGCTCGGAAGAGAGACCGTGTCACTAAAGGAGAAATTGTCACAAATCCTTGAAAAAAAAGAAAGAATAAATTCTAGTCAAAAAATTCAACTTGAATAAGTAGAATAGGGAAAGAGAATTGAAGAAGTTTTGAAAGCTCAACTAAAAGAAAAGGAAGATGCATGCAACAATCTAGAATTTGAAAGAATATTCCTAAGAAAGGATTTGGAAAATTTAAATAACAACTTGAAATTTTAAAAGAGCTCTACAATATAAATGAAATCTTAAATTGTCAAAGATCAGCATTTGACAAGACTTGTGTTGGCTACGGTAAGAAGAAGGAATATGCTAAATAAGATTCAACCTCCTCAAAACAATTGATTGGAGGAAAGACCAATAGTTATGCTGATGTGATAAAAAATTCTATCGATGTTGAAGACAACAGGAGGGAAGGATAGGATGTTCCACAGGAGATTGATCTTCCTCGCAAAGACATAATCAAGAAGACCTTTCCACCTAGATAGAATAATACAATTAGGTACCAAAATCCTTTTTTTCTAGATATTGTTATTCTTGCAATGGTTTTGGTCATTAAACTATAGATTGTAGAATAAATCCAAAAGTAACTTTTGAGGGACAGTAACCAAGATGCTAATGGATTCTCAATAAAATTTCATAATTCATTTCCCCCTTTGCTAAATTATAACATTATATGTAATAAATGCAACAATTATGTGAACATAGTTATGTTTTGTAGAAGTACCAGTGATAATTTATTTAGACAAAACAAAGAACATAATACCTTTGTTAAACATGGATAAAAATACATTTAAGTATGAACGAGGAAATAAAAAAAAAACAAAATAAGGATGAATGTGTACCAACAATATATGTTGATAATGAATGTTCAAGTCACATGACCAAGAACCATATAAAGTATCTCATTTTTAAGAAAGACAACAAAGGTAGTGTAATTCTTAAAGGAAAAGGATCTCTTAAACTTGATGACAAAACAAAGATTATCTAGCATGATAAGGATTTGAAAGATAATCCTCTTCGTTTTAACAATTGATTCTCAAATACACAAAATGAAGAAGATGCCATAGCAAATGAGATGGAGTTGGTGGGATTGGTGTCCCAATCAGATTGGTGTTTGAGTGAGTTGGTTCTCACATCTTGGATATTGGTGTCTCCCATATTTCGATGTAATCAATAATTTTACACACACACACACACATAGATTTACTATACAAATTCTTTGTGCACTCGTGTCTTTTATTATTTTGACTTAAATAGAAATTGGAGTATAATTTATAAAGTGGAAAATTGTATAATCTACGCTTTATACCAATTCACCCTCTATTAGTATAAATAAGAATTCCAATACATGGTTATTGATGAGAGTGTTTCTAAAAGTTGACACCTTTATGAGAGATTAATATTTGAAAGTCTGTAAGGTTGATTCCCTGAGGCAATTGAAGGACGAGAATTAAAGATTGAGTTTCTAGTGGCAATTGATGATAACACTTGCGATGTGAAAGACCTTATATTTCTATGAAAGCCATGATATAAGCTTCAATGGGGATGATTTATCCAAATGGATTAGTTGTTGCAAAATATTGGGTTACCACAAAATTTACCATTGATATTAATTTATCTAATCTTATATACAAGGAGATCAAGATAAGCAACATGCAGTTGCTTTATGAACCAAGTTCAGATGAAGAAAGCCTAATCATGGAAATGCTTAGTATTTTTTCTTTGATAGTGAAGGTACTCTACCAGAAACTTCAAGTAAATATCCCTCCATAAGTATCAGTCAATACAAGAATTGTAGGATGTTGGTTTAGGGAAGAAAGAAGAAATAAATGAGATTCCTATCCCTCAGTGAAGATGCACAAGCACATGAACAATATCTCTTTGTTACTAATGTTAAAGGAGGAGCCTTACATAAAGGAATAAGTTTAGTGGTTGTAGATATGAAAGTAGTAAGCTTATATGAGAGCACTTGGAGCATGAAGATAGGGGGAGTTACAAGAAAAACTACAACAAATAAAAGAAGGCAGGGGGAGCAACACTAAAAAAAAACATAAGTCCAGGAGTAGCCCTTTTTCCATTAATGTCAAAGGGGGAGAATATGAAGAAAATGGGGAGTGTCTGATAGGGGAAACAATTACAAAATTGTTTCCATCAATAAAAAAGAGGAATATTGTTGAAATAAATGTCATTGATGTCAAAACAAACAAAATTTTTCATTGATGCCACATAAAAGAGGAGGTCTTGGATCAAGAAAAAGATATTGGTAAGTATGAGATTCACTGATTGTAAAGTAACATAGATGAGATGGATTCCGATATAATGAAAATCAATGAGAATATACAGGACGATCTCTTACAGTGTTGATTATTTATTTAATCAAGAAGCACCATGATCACATTACCCCTATCTCTCCACATCGTTTCATAATAGATTCACACGAATTGTTATATTATGGATCAGATTTGAAAATCTAATGTTAAGGGACATGACGATTATGAATGTTGCAATTTTTGAAAGAAAATACCACACAATTGGAAATCTTGTTTTGCTACATTGATTCACAATAGGTCTACTATATATATATATATATCTATATATATATATATATTTCCAAATTGAAAATCAAGTGCATGATAAGAAAAAAGTTAAGGATTGAGTATGGTCATGAGGAGGTGTTGAGATCAACCCTCACAAAAGAAAATCCCCATGCTCAACTCACGCGATTGTTGTTAGGGAAACCTATCCTATGATTGTGGTGAGGTCACGAACATACTGGGTATAGAAAAATACCAAAGTAATTACATATATGAATAAAACATTATACAAAGGTTTTACAGGTAGAGAAAAAACACCTTTTAGAACTAAGGTTGATCCACGCTTTAAACTCCTCTAAATTAGCTTCCAAACCTCTTCCTCAAGACATGCAACCATAGAATACCCTCTTCAAAAGAGTTTGAATATCATGAACATAAAACATATATGAAAAAGAGATGAATATTAGACACATAAATCAATTCTCATGAATACCATCCATACATAATCAAATACACAAATAACTTTGGGAAGGAAATATCTTTTTTATTCATCAAAGTAATTGCAAAAAATACATGTGTTACCTCAGTTTGATCAGGAACTTCTTGAAACTATGATCTAGGTCTCCTTGCTCCTCATTCTAGCAAAATTCCTCCAGCATAACATTAACATGAGTGTCTTCCTCCTTTCCTCATGGACTCTCCCTTGTATTTATGACAAGGATGTGCGGAGTAGTTTCGAGGATAGAGAAGTTGAGGAGGGTAGGGAAGTTACAAGAGTGACCCAAACTTACATTTTATTAATCTCTTTTTATTTTTTAACAATATTTTGAGGGACATACTAGTGGAAAGGAAACAACTAGCATCTGGGACACTAGTTTCCTTGAAGCAACCCACGTGTGAAACGTTTTAGGGAAAAACGCTAGTGGACAAAGGTCAACCAAGGTGTGGCACACAAGTTGTCAAATTTGCATAAGCATGTATACCCTAAGCCAATAACATAAAAATACATTTACTGTAGAAACCAAGGAATAGTTTGGGACTTGAACATCAATACCAAATCCAGGATCTTCTATCCATAATTTCCTTTTGTATGAATGAAATCTTAGGATTGTCATTTGGATGGAGAAGTTCCAGATTGACGAATAACAATGATTTCCATGGATAAATCCACCCAAAAAATAAAAAATACTATACGAAAATGGCCCAATTAAAGTCCATGAAGTCAACTCTGTAAGTTAAAGGTCCATGATTATTGACAAGTCGACCTAGCCATAAATAAAAGAACCATGAACACTGAATTCATTCAATTTGGCAACGAATCATAAAATATTCCAAGGATGAACTCTATAAATACAAATTCTCAAATAGATTTTGAGTATGGATCTATTTAAAAAAAAATCAGAGATTTATTCTTTTGTTGGGTTCTAATCTTACATGGATACAAATGCCTAAGTCTAGGTATTTTCATTGAGGCACTAGGGATTTCTTGATGGGTTCTAAAATCATAGATGATGTAATCAAATTGTTGTTAAAATTGTTGTGCCATTTAGATATTCAAGCAATGAGTCCAATATTATTGATGCAGTAAAAGGAGAATGAATATACACACTGAACAAATCAAACCACACGGGAAACAGATGAGTAAAGCTAAGATAATTACAATATCATTGTCATTACAATATCCGGAGTTACAATAGTGTTACATAAGGAAAATAATTCAAATCGTGAGGAATTAATTTGAATCTCCCAACTGGATGTGGTTGTACCTAACTAACTAGCTAACTCAGGATGACTCAATCAATATTGGAGTCCAAATGGTTAAATCCAGATGTTTAATCAACTCACACAATCAATAATAAACAATTAACTTAGTCTAACTGAAGTGGTAGGTGAGGAAAGGTGCCTTATCCACATCCAACCATGCATAACTGGTGCTAACTGAACTGATTATGATCTAACTAAATGTAACTAGAAAATAACTAAGCTTAACTAGTTCCAACTCCAACTAACTGAAGGAGGTTGGTGTCGAGACTCCTAGTGGATCCTAAAATGTAGGTATTGGTCTAGGAGGCACCTAAGCTTATGCATGCAAGTGCAGTCAGTGGAAGTTAGCCTCTAGTAGTGTTCCCCACACTCTAGTAACTAGTAAATGTGGCCCCATTAGGCGAAGTGGATCCAATGGTACTAGTGGACCCAATTAATTAAATAAAACTCCTAATTTAGGCTAAAATAATCTAATAGAAAGTTTGGCCAAGGGAGGATTATAAATCCTAACAATTGTGAAGCATGAACAAGCTACAAATTGTTGATAATTCCATGAGTATATATTTCATAATATTGTAATGCGAAATTGCACATTGTGTCGAAGCTATGTTTAGGCAGGGAACTTGTGCATGAGATCCGAGCATGATTTGGTTATGAATGAAGTTTCCCTTGGATGCAAATGACAAAGGAAACTTATGCATCAGTACACCATATTGGATCAATATATGGGAGCTCATGTATCGTTGGACGTATTGTGATGTTCAAATTTTGTGTATGAATTATGGAGGCTTTAAGTTTTGCAGATATGTGAATGATAGAAAGAGATTCAAATATTAAAAGAAGAAGAGAACACAAAGAAGGTGTGTTCGTGTTATTAGTGTTTGAGACCACATTTGAGGAGATATAAAAATAAAAGGGTATGAACAACGATTAAATGTTTGGGAAATTTGATTTGTAATAAAGTTTGATTTTGGTGAGAAACTTTGTGAATAGAACAACGATTGCAAGTGTATCAAGTGAGTATGTTGTGAGGGTTGTATCGAACAACTTTGTTAAAAAGGTTCCAGGCCATAGACATGTGTATGAATTTATAAGAAATAATTTAGAGGAATACAAAATCATTTATGAAGTTCTGGATGTAACAGTGATGGAAACTCCTTTTTGACTATGAGAAACATGAGTTGGTGAAGTTAACGAGTTGCTATATAAAGTGTTGAGGTACGAACTACATGGATTTGGGATTTACACAAACTAAAGTAAGTTATAGGAACAAGTTGTTACATGAATTTATGAGTGTTACATGAGGAACTTATGAGTGTTAAAAGAACTGACTAGTGCTATAGTAATTGTAGTACGCTACTTGAACTAAAGGGTGTTACATGAACTGAAGGGAATTGCAGAAGCTGAATAATGCTATAGCGATACTATCTTTTGTATGAAAAATATGTCAAGAATGAGGACTATGTGTAGATGAGGAGTAGTTTCTAGAAATACAAAGGATTGGTGTCCTAAACAGATCAACAAGTGGGTTCTTGGTAGGTTGGTTCCTGAAGAATGTAAGTGGGTCTTTATAAATAAGATTGGTATGATTAATATATTAGTAGGTGGGCGCTTGGAATATTGGTGCTTGAATACTATGAGTGGGTGCTTACAAAGAGTATTGGTGTCCTCAACAAATCAACAAGTTAGTTCCCAGCAGGTTGATGCTTGAATATTTTAAGTGGGTGCTTACAAAAGGGACTGGTGTTCCTCATAGGTGGTTTCTTGTTAAGATTGTAACAAATTTATATTTGTAAAAGTAAACATTTTCAAAGTGATTTTATCCCATTTTGGTTTCCATTTCAAACATCTATGTTCTGTGTATTGCTCAATTATTTATGTCTTTATTGAACACATATTGTCAACATAAGTATTGGATGAATTCAATACCAATCCACCCTCCCTATCAGTATTGACCAGTGTGCCAACATCAATTGCATGAAGGATGGCCATAATTTCTTTTACATATGTATATTCAGCCAAATTTCTATCACAAACTTACTAGAGAAGGCCAAAGGATGTCCTTCTTACATCAATATTATGCCAAGACTGCGGCTCGAGGCATCACATTCTAAGACAAAATTCTTTGTGAAATTAGGCATTTCTAAGATTAGAGTATTGCACATGGCAATGTTTCAATTAAAGAAGTCCATGTTATCTTCGTTGCTCTAGAGAAATGTATTATTTTTAAGGAATGATGTTAAGGGAGAAGCATTTTTTCCATTTTTCACATTGTTTTGTAGTGGTCGGTCAATATGAGGAACCCTCACAATATCTTGAGAGTTTTGGGGAATGGAAAAATTTTCATAGATACCACTTATTTGGGTCTATCCTCACTCCCTACTAACTCACAATGTGTCCTAGATATTCAATCTCAGTGACCCTAAAAGCACAATTATTATACTTCATAATAATTGATCATTCTACATTAATTTCAAGGCATGATAAAAATGCTTTGAGTGGACTTCCCATGTGGCGCTATAGATTAAGATATCATCAAATAAAACCAACACAAAATGGTGAATGAAAGGTCAAAAATTCTTGTTTACGAGGATTTGAAAAGTAAATGGAGCATTGCAAAAACCAAAAGGTATGGCTAATAAATCATAATAACCTTCATGGGTGCATAAAGTTGTCTTAGGAATGTCTACATGTTTTATTAATGTTTGGTGATAGTCAAATGTATGTCTAGTTTAGTGAAAAATGTTTCCCCATTAATCTCATATAAGAGATCATCAATGACTAGAATGGGGAATTTATTCTTGATCATTAACTTTTTGAGAGCCCAAAATTTAGGACATGTTCGAAGTTCCTTCCTTTTCTAATACCATAACCACTAGTGAGGAATACTAAAGGGTTGGTATAAGATGAATGAAGGCAACCTCCAACAACTAATGATTTTTTTTATTTCTTTGCTTTTGGAATTAGGGTTCTTATAAGGTCATACATTGGGAGGTTGGATACATGGAATAAGTGGAATACCATGGTCATGCTCCCCACGAGATGATGATTAGCCCTTGGGTGTTTCAAAAACCTTTTGATGTTTAGAGAGAACTATCGCAAATAAGGGGAAATGTCTTGTACAGGTGTTTCCACGATTTGGAGGCCATTGAATTGTGTAATGATACCAAAGTGGCCTTTTTTAAATAAATTTTCCTTGAGGTTGTATGATATAATTTTTGGAGAACCTAAAATATGTCCTTGGATATGATGTGTGTTCCCTTCCATTGTAAATCTACTATATAGTTCCTTTAAATCCATGGTTATTGGCCCCAAAATCCTTATCCATCCTGCCCTCATAATTACATCATGACCACCCATGTGATATAGGACATGTGTGTCTTAAGATGATAGTCACCCATTTGGAGTTTTGCATTTTCACAATGACCACCACATTCCATTATGCCCCTTTTTATATCATGGTATGAAAATTGGATATGGGCCTAACATAGAAAAGTGTTTTCTTAGCCACTCTCCAAAGAATGAAATTGTCTGTGTTGCCACTCTTAATTAATATAATGACTTTACAGTGCTTGATGTATCCTACCAAATTCAATGTCTAGGGTGTGGAGAAACCTGATAAGGCATGGAATGATATTTGGGTTTCCTCCCTAAGAAATTGAAAAGTGGGTTCAATTTCCAAGGGAACAACCATATCCTCCACTTCCAGTTCTTGAGTATTTTCCCTAGTTATGTCATATAGGTGTTCTTATAGTGATAAATATATTTGGAATAATTTTTATTCATTGCATTTGTTCCCTCTGAAATATTTATCATCACATTTATGAAGAGTCCAATATGTTGACATTCATCCATTGCATCTGGGCGTAACTTTTGGATTATTAATGGTGGTGTTTGGAATTTATAGTAGGAGAATCCATGGGGGGTATGGTTGTGGGGTTGGGAACTCATCATCATTTCAAATTCTCGAGATATATCATAAGATTCTAACCATGTTTTGGGGTGCTACAAAATGACATGTTCAAATTTCCTCCTTGAGGCTATTGGTTAAGCATTCCTAGAAAAAGGAATCATATAGGTCATCTATGTCGATGGGAAATTTCTCAAATGTTGTGATATAGTCCATAACATTTTTATTCTAATGTAATTTGGTCAACCTTCCTAGGTAGTGAGTGTCCCTTTCAAAATGATCATGAAGGATATTCATAAATTGAGTCTAAATAACATAATGATGATAAGAGTTTTGGTATCATTGCCACCACTGCCACCATTTCCAAAATGTTCCGAGTCAAGATATAAAACTCCCACTTTAATATTTTGGAGATCATTTGTTACAGAGAATATTTCGTATGGCTTGGAGTAGATCACAATAAACAGTATGACACCATAAATCAAACCATTTCCATATGCAATAGAGATAAACAAAGATAACACTAGGGGATATAAGACTACCTTATTATGGAAGGTTGTAGTTGATCCTCGTTGAGCTTTTCAACCATGCTTGTACCTATAATTCATCCTCAACAACAACGAATAAGGCAAGCATGATATATGTTAAAGTGTGTTATAGCTGATTTTACCACACATGGTTGATCACACTTTTATGGCCTTCCCTGTCGCTCTGCAAACTCTTTGGACCCCATGGACTATTTTTGTACCTTTGATGTTTCCAATATCATCCCTAAAAACACTCATTATTTGTTGTACATGACTTTTAACCCATTTCTCATGTATATACACGGAAATTACCCCTAAACTCGCATACATTGGGATGTGTCCAAAAGGCCAAATATTTTTGGAGTTTTCCTTGATGTGGATCCGAGTCACTTGTCTCTTGGCCTTTGATATGCCTCGAGATCGCTCGGATTTGACCTTCCATTACCCCATTTAAGCACTATATAAGGAACCCTTTCGATACATTGAAGGAGAGGAATTGAAGAGCAAGAAAACTATAGTCCGTTGTTGTCATAGCTTGCTTATACTTGAGTCTGCATCCCTTTGTCTCTTGGAGCACTTCATGTTCTTCCCAAGATTTCCTTTGCTTGTGATCTTGCTATCGAGAGATGGAGGATTGAGGTGGTGGAGGCCCAGGTGGAGGACTCAATTTCTCTGGTTCGCAGACGTGCCGACAGAGGTTGTCACTTGTGTAATCTCTGATTCATTTAATAGAAATATCTTTTCCTGTCCAATGATATGCATTTAAATGAATATTGAATCCATGGATGTGTTTAATTGCTTATATATGCTAGAGCAGGCCTAACACTATATCATATAGCATGCTTGCCTTGTTTACTGTTGTTGAGAGTGAATTGCTAACGCAAGCGGGATTGGAAAAATCTCAACGGGGATCTACTACAACCATCTGAAATAATGTATGTTTCAAAATACTTTAGTGTTAGATGTTGTATTTTTGTTGCATATGGGGAAAGGATTTATTTCTGTGGTTTCTCTATCTGTTGTGGTACACCCCAAGCCATAGGAAGTTTTCTTCGTAACAGAATAGGCGACCTCGCTGGGGACGCTCCTTGTTTTTCTTTAGGGTTTAGGGGCACAATGTGCTTGATATTATTGACTTGCTCTTTGTTTCTCCTCATTTCTGTGTCACCTTTTATAGTATGTTCATCCATTAACACTCCCCTTTATTGGTTTGACACTTGGCTTGCTTTTTACCACTGCCTTCTTTGTATACGAAGGTTTTTGGCCAAAAGTCACGTACATACACGGATTTTTGGCCAAAAGTCATGTATACATGTAGGGTTTCGGCCAAAATCCATGTATACATGCAAAGTTTTGGCCAAAAGTCGTGTACATATGCAACTGTTCTTTAAACAACTGTGTACATCCTCCCTTTTGGTTGAGTTTGATGTTGTGGGATGTTGTTGGGTGGGTTGTGAGTGTGGTTGGGTCTTCCTAGGTTCTGATGTTGTTTATTGGATGCTTCTTTTGTGACCAGAGACCATTTTTTCATTGATTTTTCTTTGAAAGTAGTTTTATTCATTTATCCTTTTTTTTTCCATTAGTGCATTACTCTTTTTGAATTGGTGTCTTGTTAGGCTTATGTTTTATACTTGCTACAAAGACTGAGAGTTTTAGATGACTTTTATTTGCATTTTCAATCTTTTATATTGAAAAATACAAGGTAGTTGCATTTTTCCCATATGTATTTGAGGAGGTACTTGCATTGGATTGCTTGGATGAGAGTCATGTTTAGGATTTCATATAGGAAGGATTGCATTGGCATTCAGAAAGGAATAAGTTTGCATGCATCTCATGTAGTGGCATACCCTGTTTTTCATTCTACACAATTGCATTTGGTAGTGCTTGTTAGGTGTGCATATTTACTTCATTGCTGAGTCATAACTTCATTAGTTGCATGACCATTTCCCTTTGATTAATCATAGCCAATTAAAATCAATGCATAATAAAATGAATCACACTCTTTTCTTTTATAGGGTGCATCAACACGATTAGGTTTTAGGGTCTTGGAATAGTTCATTGTGAGTCAAATCTTCAATACCACTAAACAAAAAAATTAGGTGTCTGTCTAGGTGAGATAGTGAAATCATTGGTATAATTAGTGTTTCTCGAGACACTCCTCTTACACAAGAGTTAAGCACGAGGCAGTGCATGCGATTGTGATTGGGATGACCCCTGGTCACTTTCTGTGAGAACTAGAGATATTTCTAGGATCGTATTCATATCCGGGGGACTCTTTTGAGTTTCAGGCTTTGCTACCCTTAGTTGCCTTACCTAGGTATCACAGGGGGTACTTGCAGAGGTTATTCTGTAGGTGTCCTGGCCAGGTATAGGTCGGACAACACAATCACTTTATGTGTTGAAGCTAAGGGCCACTATAATTGATTACACACCTCCACTTGTAGTGTATGGGACTTTCGAGCCTCTCCTAGGAGAGACATACCTGTTGCATTCGGGAGCTCATATATCCTCCCCTTGGTTTGTTTGTATTTTGGTTGTATATTTTCTTAGGAGTGTGCTCTTTGTGCACTAGTTGGCCTTTGGGATCATGGTTACTTGAGCATATTTATGCTCTCTTGAGTTTGGGTCCTTTTATTTTCGGCATGCCTGGTATCCTATCACCCGTCCTTGGTCCTGGAACGGACCCTAGTGTCAGACTTGGGGGCATCACATCCCCTTACTGTGCTCATATATTTGGGAGTGGTCACATTCCACCCTCTATTCCATTTGTGGAGGATGTTGACTCCCTTCTCTCCGTCTTTACACCAGTGGTCACCCTCATGGGGGTGGTAGTGGATGCGTGAACCTTGGGTCTACACCTTACTTTCATTTTTATGTCCCATCATTCATCGCATTGTTTCCATTGGGTGCAGTTGTCATGATCATTCCTCCCTATATCCTATAGTTTGGATTCTTTATTGACTATTTTGGGTTGTTTTGGACTGATATGGTTGTCATGTAGGGTCCATGTTTTTGTACACTCTCTTCAAGGTTTTGACCCATTCGTGCCTATTATAGGTATTATGTATAAACTGACATATAGGTTAGGTTTCACATCCGTCTACATTTCGCATGACCTTATGACTGTTTCATTTTAACCTTAGGTATGAACCCATTCCATGGTATCATGGAACCTTCATGCTGTTGTTAGAAGTGGTACTATGTGAATGGTAGAGATTTCCTATACATGGGTATCCTAGTTAGCTCCCTTTTGCATTTGGTACCCATGTTGTGAGTCCTCTCTTAGGTCCGAGAGTCCCTTTTAGTCCCACCATGTACTTGAGCAAGAGCTTCATACTCCTCTTGAACTTTATGTTGTCCATTTCCCTGGGACTCCCTTGTATATGTCAAGTTGTAATTGCATTATCATGAGCTTTTCTTGCCTTATTGAGCCTTACTCCAACTTCTCTAACTTTGATTATCAGCCATATAGCCTGATATTGTCTCATGTCTAGCCAAGCAAAGCCTTTTTATATCCCTTCCACACCTTGATTCCCCATTTTTTACCGGGAGGAGACTTTCCCCCGAGTGTCATTATCCTGCACATGTTTCCTTGCATTGAGCATAGGTATGTTCCAATTCTTGGAACTAGTTTGTTTTCCCTTTGACACTAGTCTCCTCCTAGATTTGTATCTATAAAGAACTTTTATTATTTTTCAAGCTTTTCAAAATATCTGAAAAAGTCCAAAAAAATAAAAAAACCAAAATCCAAACAGGAAAAGATGTTATCTTTGGTAGCAGTCAAGTCATGTCTCCTTTGAACAGAGCATTGTATATCACATCCATTGTTTGGGTTAGTAGTTTGACTTTAGGAGATGTACTTGTATCTCTGATTTTATCTCCACCAACATGTTAAGATTCCAGTCCCTATGGATCCTCTGTTGATGCCTCATGTGTTGGAGAGATGTCCCAATTTTGTCTATCAAGTTTATCCTACCTACATTCAGTCACCATTCACCTTTATGCTCTTGTTCGAAGGAAGTTGAATCCTGATTCGGCCATTCCTCACTTGTCTTGAATTTGCATGTCGGCCATTCCCGGTACTATTACTAGTTCGTGCACATCTTGTTCAATTCCTTCCACATTATACAGCGTTGCTGAGTACCTCGTGTTGGTTGATGGGTAATGCCTTAATGCCCTCCTTCCAACGGATTCCATCCCATCGAATTTAGATAATTTATTCTGGGATAGGATTCTAGAGTCATTTGAGTTCCTTGAGACTTACAGTCATCAGTGGTAGGTTCTCTCACCATCGACATTTTTGGGAATACATCAATGTCCCCTGATCGATGGATTCTTCCAAGTGTTATACCTCAACACATTTATTCGCACTTTTTAGATTGCACTCTAGTAGCTTGATTCCCATTTTCATTATCAGTGGGTGATCTCATGTCTGTTAATGGTATACATCAATGGCCGGTAATTAGATGATGGACTACTATGTTCGACCTCGAAACCTATATTCACATAGTAGGACATGTACTCGTAGCGGTTTGGGTAGAATACTTTCCAAATTGGTGGCATTTCATATATGATACCTCCTTGATCGTGCTAGTGTTCATGAGATTTCAGCTCTTGTGACTTGATTCCAGTGTGTGTCAGATATCTTTAGCCATTATGGAGATATTGATCCATGCTATATCTTTAGCTTTCATGGAGATCTTAGTCCTTTGTATATCTTCATCATGAAGATTATGATCTATTTTATATTGTACGTGGTGATGACCGCACATGTCACAGTTTGTATAGCATGCCTATTCATGGCCATTGTACTCTTATGTATCCGGGACTGCTATATGTATTTGCAGTCATGTGCAGAGTTTGATTATTGTATTATACTATTGGATGGCTGGTTCTTCCACCTGGTTCTTCATCACTCCACTTCTGGGATGGATTTATAATTTATTTCGGCCATCATGTTACCTCTCTAACCTCACACATTAGGGGGCATCTGTTATAGCTGATTTTACCACACATGGTTGATCACACTTTTATGGCCTTCCATGTCCCTCTACAGAATATTTGGACCCCATGGACTATTTTTGTACCTTTGATGTTTCCGAGATCATCCCTAAAAACACTCATTATTTTTTGTACGTGACTTTTAACCCCTTTCTCGCGTATATATGCGGATATTACCCCTAAACCCACGTACATCGAGATGTGTGCAAAAGGCCAAATATTTCTGGGGTTTTCCTTGATGTCGATTTGAGTCATTTGTCTCTTGGCCTTCCATATGCCTCAAGATCACTCGTATTTGACCTTCCATTACCCCATTGAAGCACTATATAAGGAACCCTTTGGATACATTGAATGAGAGGAATTGAAGAGCAAGAAAACTATAGTCCATTGTTGTCGTAGCTTGCTTATACTTGATTATGCATCCCTTTGTCCCTTGGAGCAATTTTTGTTCTTCCCAAGATTTCCTTTTCTTGTGAGCTTGCTATCGAGAGATGGAGGATTGAGGTGGTGGAGGCCCAAGTGGAGGACTCAGTTTCTCCAGTTCATAGATGTGCTGACAGAGGTTGTCACTTGTGTGATCTCTGATTTATTTAATAGAAATATCTTTTCCTGACCAATGATATGCATTTAAATGAATATCGAATCCATGGATGTGTTTAATTGATTATATATCATTGATTATATATGCTAGTGTAGGCCTAACAATATATCATATAGCATGCTTGCCTTGTTTACTATTGTTGAGAGTGAATTGCTAACGAAATCGGGATTGGAAAAAGCTCAACGGGGATCTACTACAACCATCTGAAATAAGGTATGTTTCGAGATCCTTTAGTGTTAGATGTTGTATTTCTCTTACATATGGGGAAGGGATTGATTTCTGCATTTTCTCTGTTTGTTGTGGTACACCACAAGCCATAGGAAGTTTTCTTCGTAACAAATTTTTAGGCCTACTCTACCATATATAAAACCAATATGTATAAATCAAAGTAACTACATATCCATGGATAAATATCATAATAGTTACACACATACAATGGACGAGAAATGGATATTTCTATTGATTATAAACATAGATACAAGTGACAACCTCTACCGGAACCTCGTTGAAACAGAGAAACCGAGTCCTACACTTGGGCCTCAACCACTTCAATCCTCCATCTCAATGGAAATATCACAATGCAAAGGCAAGCTTGGGAAGAGCATCAATGGGTGCACACAAGGACAAAGGGATGCAAAATCAAGCATGTATGAATGGGGCACAAATCCAGTATAGTTTCCTTGCTGTCATAAATTATTCTCCTCCAATGTATCCAAGGGGTCCAATATATAGCCCTTCAATAGGAAGTGAAGGGTCGAGTCAGATAATTTCCAGGCATATGGAAGGCAAAAGCTCAAGTTATTCATGACTCAATGAGGAAAATTCCAAAATATTTTGTTTTTGGGCACACTTCTCGATGTACATGGGTCATAGTGGTCCAAGATGCATGTACACGCGAGATGTAAGCTTATGACCCGCATATACAAATAAATAGGGATTTTTAAGGTGTTTATTGGAAAATCAAAGTTTCTTTTGAGCAAAGGGGGTCCAAAGAGTTTGCATAGGCATAGGGAAGGCCATAAAAGTATGATATACCAAATGTGGTAAAATCATCTATAACATATGCCCCCTAATGTGTGAGGTCATAGGGGTGACACAATGGCCGAAATACATTATATCAATCCCAGAAGTGGAGTAATGAAGACCCAGGTGGAAAAACCAGCCACTCATCACTACAATACAATAATAATTCTTAGCATGCGACTGGAAATATGAAGTACAATAATCCCAGATACAACATAGTACAATGGCCATGAATAGGCATAATAAACATATGATTCATTTGGTCATCATCACGTACAATATACAATGAAATAAGTTCTCCATACTAAATGAAGACATCTAATAATACACTGGAGTCTGGTCATGAGAGATGACATCTCATGGATATTGGTACGATAAAAAAGGTAGCATATATGTGTTATCCATCTGAATGGCACCTCTTCGTCCGAGTACCGACATCCCTCATGTTGGCACACAAAAGGACATCTATGGATTGAGGTTTGCCTATAACACTACAGATTGGCTTATTATAATACATTTCTCCTCCATCTAGCAGGTTACTTTGCCATTTTTGATATGTTAAGTTGTATTCGCGACTCTCTACATGTACAACTCGTGCATCATTCGCGAGTGTCGGTTTCTGCAAGTCGCAAATGGATCTATTCATGGGTTGCTCTTATAGCAAGTGACGGATCATTCGTGGGTTGTCCTTCTACATACCCACGAATGTGTCCCTTAATATTTAAAAATAAAAACACATGCTGATTTGAGATTAGTTAAGCCATTTCCCTTAATCCTCTTAACTGTCTCAACCTCCTCAACCTTCGAAACTGCCTTATTTCCTCCATATAAATACAGGCCTTGGGGAGGGTGTTATATATATAGACTTAGAGAGCAAAGTTATGCTGGTGGATTGTATACATAATTCTTTGGAGCAGTGGAACTCAGAATCCTTTGGCTACAGAGGAGTCCTTGTCTCAGGCGTTGGGTTGTAACCTGAACTCTTTCCATTATTGATAAAAAAGAGAATCCTTCTTCCATATGTGTTTCATATATCTTGGTTTGATAAATGTTTACGCTTATGCCTCTTATATGAGATTTATCTAACCTTCTTATTTATATATGAATCATCTTGTATCTGGAAGATTAACTCTTGACAGGTGAAAGAGGAACAACCTTGAATACTTTGAATAAGAAGCATAGCAGAAGAGGACTAGCAAGGATCGACCATCGTTAATCGAGTAAGTCTTTCTAATCCTCCTATTTCCTTTACTGCACTTTGAAGTCGATTGTGTGCAAGTTAATTGAGTATGTTGGTAACCCCAAACCTATGTTTATTAGGTGTGTAATCCTTTACAACAGAACTGGCGAATCCGCTGGGGAAGCCTAGACTACTGTAGGTTGTTTTTGTCACCCCTGACCAGTCTTTGCTTGAAGTCTGTATGTGATCTTACATCCTGGTTCATACTTGCCTCAGTATTTGAAAGTCTTTGGAATTTTTCTTGTTCTTTGAGAAAAATTTTATGCCCATTCATGAGTTTCTCTCCTGAACAGTCGCGAATCCAAGTTTGAATTCGCGGTTTGCTGTACTGAACAGTTGCGGATCATCCGCGGGTTGCTCTTATATACAGTCGCGAATCTGCCTGGAAGTAGGGATTTTTTAAGTTGAGGTTTCCTGGTTCCTTTCTTTCTGTAATCCCTGTTGGTGCATTGATTTTCTTTATGAATGTTGTATGGCTTGTTTGAGTGCCTCTGTTGATCACACTTCGTGCTTTTTCGAAATCCCTTGAGTTTCTTTTACTTGGATTATTTTCTATTTGCATGTTGAAGTGGTTGGCCTGTTTGGGTTATGGGTTAAGGTGTCTTTGTCCAGATATGTTATCAGGGTCTTGAGCTCTATTTTTCCATACTATCTTTCGACAGTGGCTGGTTTTCATTTTCCTTTATAAGTCTACAATGATTTTGTCATTGTGTGCACCCAAGATAGGTTTCCTAGCCTTTCTTTGTTGGTTGTCTTTTGGTTCTGTCAGCCTGTTTGCTTCAGTTTATTGCTTTTAGATAGTTTACTTGATTCAAGTTTGCTCAAGTATAGTGTATTGTAGTTTTTCTTTTGCTTTTATAAAAGAAAATTAAAAAGAACCTATACTTGTTTGTGCTGCTTGCCCCCCCCACCTCCTTCTTTGGCTTGACCTTGTTGGACAAGGTACTGAGCAGCCTTTGTTTGCAGGTTTAGATTGATACTTGGGACTTCTTGAACTTTGTTTATGTAAGTATTTTTGCTTAGTATTTTCATTCCAAATTTGTTGGCTTGTTTACCTTTGTGAGCCTTCTTTTCAAGAGAGGTTGATATCTAACTTTAGGGAAACCTAGGGTTTGTTTGTGGGGAGTAGAGTAGTTGTCTATTTTCTTTTCTTTCAGTACTTGCTTGCATTAGTTGATAGGCTGATTTTTCTTTTGCATTTATAAAAGAAAAAGACAAAAACACATGTTTGCTTTATATGCATATAGATTAGGTTTTTAGTCTAGATTGCATAGCATGTCATTGTTTTTGAAAAAATTAAAAATATAAAAGAATTTGTTCTTTTGTGGCTTTCAAGTTTTCTATTTGAAAAAGAAAAATAAAGAGAATAGTTTTTGCTTTTTGCATTTCATTTCTCTTTTCTTAGTCATTTTGTTTCAACTTTGAGTCAAAACACCACATAAGTTTCATGCCATTTACCCTCTGACTAAAAAACAGCTCTTAAAATAAATGATATAATTTAAAATTTACTAGTAAGTTTTATTTTATAGGGTCATACACCAACTAGCTCAGGCTAGACTTGTGGATTAGGGAGTTTAAAATCCCCACAAGTGTTAAATCTCAGACGTAGTTGGCCAATCACTAGGTAAATCCTTGACTTTATTGACTGTATCTGGGAAGCTCCTCTCAAATGGGAGTTAAGCACGAGGCCGCGTGGAGGCTTGGACAGAGGAGATAACCCTCTGAATCCTTGTCAAAGCGTAACTCAGGACTTTTATGCATTTGGGGATTCTATCCTAGACAAAGTTTTGGGCTCAGCTACCCTGCCCATGCGTATGAGTCTAGCTTGCGACTGTCGCCCCAGACTGTTGGTATAGCTAAGGTAGCCTTTAGTCTCTTGACATCTAGGGTTCATACACAGGTACACTGGAAGGTTATTTCTGGCTGACCTTGGACGGGCTTGGAAGGTAACCCCGGTAGAAAGTGTGGGAGGGCAGTGGGTGATTCCTCCGCTTGTGCCTAAGAACATCTATAGGGACGCCAAGTAATTGTCTATCAGCTTTCTTCTGGAAAGTATATCTTATACTTGTTTGTCTATTTGGATTTACGAATTTTTAGTGATTGCTTTGTGGTTTGTCTGTACTTAGTGTGCCTTTAGGTGTGTGCTTTGTAATTTTGGTTGCCTATCAACCTCAGAATTTTTCTCCTAGTTTGAAACTATGGCTAACACCCCTTTGAACACCAACCAAGAGATCCCCATGCTGGGAGATCCTTGTACTATTCCTCTCACGGGGAATGTTGGTGTTCCCTTGATGGCCACCCTAAATCTACCTGGATTTAGCTTAGGGATACCGGTGTGGTTGTTTTCCACTCCAACCATCCTGAATGCTTCTGATGCTTCTCAAGTAAGCTCCTTATATCAAGAGCATCAAAACACTGCTTCCCCTTCACCTGTAGTTGATTCTCCTCCTCCTTATAACTCATGCAGTGAAAGTACTGATACTAGTAACCAGCAGTCTAAAAGGAGTAAAAGAAGGAGGAATAGGAAGAAGGCACATAAGCAAGGGGGCACCTGTTCAACCTCTACAAGTCAAGTTGAACCTCACCACCTAGCATCTGTGGTTCATGCTGGGGGAACCCATCCAACCTCTATAGGCCATGTTGGATCTAAGCACTCAACCTCTGCAAGTCAAGTTGATCTTCACCATCTAGAATCTGTTGATCATGATGGTGGGATCCTTCCAACCTTTCCAGGTCATGTCGGATCCAGTCACTCAGCCTCCGTGGTTCATGTTGAGGGCACCCATTCAACCTCTATTGTTCAAGTTGAACCTCCCCATCCAACCTTTGTTGTTCATGTTGGATCCATCCACCCAGCCTTTGTTGTTCATGCTGGGGGCACACACTCAACTGCTGCAAAGCAGATTGATCCTAACCATTCAACCTCTGTTGTTCATGTTGATGGTGCCCATCCAACCTCTACAGGCCATGTTGGATCCAGTCTCTCAGCCTCTGCAAGTCATGCTGGGGGCAGTTTCTCAGCCTCTGTGGTTCATGCTGAAGACAATCTGTCAGCCACTACGAGTCATGTTGACACTGTTGAAAAGACTACCCGTTCAAAACACAAGCCCAAGTTTCCTTGTAAGCTTTGTGAGGGAGACCACCTTACTTATAAATTCCCTTCTATCATGGAGGTGCGAAGAGTTTGGATTCATGGTCATCCCGTTTTTGAACATTCCGAATCTTTTCAACAATCAACCTCTCTTAGTCAGGTTGGAACTAGTCACCCAGCCTCTGTAGTTCATGCTGGGGGCAAACTCTTAGCCTCTATAGGTCATGTTGAGAGCAAACAGTCATCCACTACTAGTCATGTTGACACCGTTGAGAAAACTGGTCGTTCGAAGTGCAAACTTAAGTTCCCTTGTATGCTATGTGAGGGAGATCATCTTACTCACCAGTTCCCTGCTATCCCAGAGGTGCGAAGAGTGTGGTACAAGACTCAAGAATTTCCTTCTCCTGAACAACCTATAGTTTCTCAACAACCTACTCAGCCTTTGGTTGATCAAGTGGTCAAACCAATCTCATATTTGGTCGATCCCACTCTTCTTTCGAAGAGTGATCCTGATGTGATTGAACCAATGTCATCTTTGGTCAATCCCACTCTCCCTTAGGAGAGTGACTTTCACGAAGCGGTTGAATCGATTCCATTATCGATCAATCCCACTCTTCCTTTGGAGAGTGAAGTGTCTACTAGTCACATTTTCTTCATTGCCAGTTCAGAACTTACTGAACAAACAGGCACTGAACTTTCTTCGGATCAACCCACACCAAGATCTCGGATTGCTTCCTTTGATTTGGATAGCCTAGTTGAGCCACGCCTTCCTTCTAATGAACCTTTTCAGATAAAGGTCAAAGTTGAACCATATACGATTGCTCGTTTTATTGTTGATGAAGTATCCTCAGTTAGTATCTTGTCTACTCGTGCTTGGTGAGGCATCGGATCTCCCTGCCTTGTGTCGAATGCTAGTCAGTTACTGGCATTTGATAGAAGAACTTGTATAGCCTTGGAAATTCTTGCTCAAACACCTGTTACTTTGGGTGGGAAGACCGTCTTAGTTGACTTCATGGTGATAGAAGACCCCTTGGACTTTAATATGCTCCTTGGACGTGATTATGTCTATGCCATGCAAGATGTGGTGTCAACATTCTTTCATGTGATGTACTTTAATCATGGCGAATAAATTGTCACTATCGATCAGTTGGATTTTCTTGATCCGTCTCCTGACCCAACTAGAGACTAGGTCTTTCCTTTATTGATCCCCAGTGTTTCTGTAGACACTACACCGCCACAGGTGAACTATGTGGCCTCTTGTCCTTTGTGTTCAATTGCTACTGAGAAGCAGCCTCTGTTTTCATGCTTACTTTCTTGGGACATGGTCCCAGTAGTTGACCAGGTGAGTCATCCTATACAGACTGTGGGGCCTAATCTCCACTTTGTCAATCCATTTGAAATTTTAGATATGTGTCCTATCTCGGATGATCTCCTTCCTTTGGATGAAGTCTTCCTAGAGTCTTTGATACAGTCTGAACTTCTTTTGGATGTTGGTTCAGTTGTGACTAAGTCTAACCCTGATTTGCCTAGTAATCTTGACCTTTCTTCTTATGTTGGTCTTGTTGAGTCTTTTGACTCTTCCTTCGAACAGCAAGTCAGTGATCCTGATGAGTTTGATTTTTCTTATGATTTTTTCAACTCCTGTGATATTGAGTTTGTTCTTGCAGACTCTATCTCCCTTGTTGATTTTTGCTCTCCTTCTGAGGTTGATCTTATTGATTATAAACCCTTGAGCCTTGGTTCTATAGAATCTTCTTCGATTGATTCTACCTTGACTTTACCTTTTATAGAAGATAGCAAAGTCACCCGTGTTTCTGCCAAAGTGACCTGCATCGGATCATTTCTTTTGAACATAATTCTGATGTTGTTGTTTCTTGGTGACAGGATTCTTAGTTGGATTCACAATTGTTTACTGTCCTCGCCTTGTGTTTCAAGTCGTAATTTCATTTTCATGTGCCCTGCTCGCGCTTATGAGCTTGATGCCAGCTTCCACGCTTTTAGCTCGTTGTATAAGCCCTCATCTTTGTTCTCATTATCGCCCAGCCTTGTATCATTTTGCCTTTGCAACTTGCAACCCTTTACCTTGAGGAGACGTTCCCTGAGTGTCCTTATCTTGCTCACTTTCCTTGCATTATGCATAGGTCTGTTCCTTGTGCTTGGAACTAGTTTCTCCTGTCTATGACACTCGTCTCCTCGCATTTAGAGCATTCTTTCTGCTCTCCTTCGAGCTCATTAAAAACAGTAAGGAGGTCGCGAGTTGAATTTTCCAGACTCGTTAAAACTTCACGGGAAAGATTATGAGTTTCTTTAGGCCCAAGTATGACTCCTCAAAATAGGCTTGACTGCCGAGTAAACTTGTCCATTCAGGCTCGTTAAGAATATGTGAATGGGCATCCACATTGGTGGTAGGTTATCTCTTTCTCGGACCATGTGGAATAATACGAGAAAGGATCCCTCTCTTTTCTTTTGAATTGAGAAGAGTATTCTCAGGCATAGGTTTATCACTTTTTCGGACCTGAGGGACTAAACTTACGGAAAAGGAACCCCCGGTATGAGCTTAGTTTTCTCTTTTTTCGTGCTCTGGACCAAAACATGAAAAAGATTTTGAGTGTACTTTATGTCTTCATCATGCTCGTTAAACTCTAAAGAACAAAGCATCGAGTTTATTGTTGCAAGCCCCATTTCTTGTAATCAAATGGATCTTTCCAAGTGATCTTGCCTTCCTTCACACTCGTAAAACTCAGGCTATATGCTGCTTTTGAAGGAGCGTTGGGTAGGTGGTAATTTAATCTTTTTCGGACCTTCTTGACTAAGTACGAAAAAGGTGTGCCTTTTCTTCTTCGGAAGTTAAGAGAGTTCTTCTTTGGTATGTTTTATACTTTTTCAGCCTTAGGAGACTAAATTGTATGAAAAAGGACCCCCCTGGAGTCTTCTTTGGAGTTTTCAGACTCTCTAAACTATGAAAACACTGTCGAGCATGTACTAGTTTGGGCTCGTAAAATCCACGAATTAGTGCTTTATCAAGCATTCTTCTTTCTTTTCTTCGAGCTTGCCAAAAATGAAGATGGTCCTGAGTTTTCTTTCTTGGAATCGTTAAAAATTTAAAAGAAAGAGGGGAATCAAGCATTATTTTCCCATCTCTTCAAGCTTGCTAAAAAATGAAGAGGGAACCGAGTTTACTTTCCTGGACTCGTTAAAATTTAACGGGGAAGGTAAGGAAGAAGTTTTCTCTTGTTTTCAGTACTGGCAGCATGTCATCCTTGAACATAGCACTCTTTGTTTTCTGATATCCATGTTTCAGTGTTCACTTGTGTTCAGCTATCACTTTGAGTTTCTTACTCCTCCTCTTGTCCGTTATACCTGGGGAATCTGATCATGTCTCCTACATGCCAGATAAGTCTAGTTGTTCTCTTTATAAGTTATACGCTGCCTTGGGTCATCTCTGTCGTGTGCTCACTGTTCAAGGACTCTTCCCAATGTCTGCTCTATAGCCTAATCCCATCATTGTTATATTTTTTATCTATTTGTGTCTCCCTTCTTTTTCCTAGTTCCTAATCACTCTTGTGATTCGTTGGAGGATCTATTTCCTTCCCTATCACAGCATGGTTTCGTTTCAGTACTTCCTGAGGATGAAGACCTAGAGTTTTGATGATGGTACCTCAGGATTCAGTTTCATCATTGGTGAATTCCTTTGATTCGGTTGTTGATTATCATCTA
The DNA here is from genome assembly GCA_001517045.1 of Pseudotsuga menziesii. Classification (NCBI taxonomy): domain Eukaryota; kingdom Viridiplantae; phylum Streptophyta; class Pinopsida; order Pinales; family Pinaceae; genus Pseudotsuga; species Pseudotsuga menziesii. The sequence goes on along the minus strand of LPNX010234508.1, from coordinate 925,608 downwards.
TTTATTGACAAACTGTTGAATCCTTTCCATGTTCGACTTCAGCTTCCCTTATTCACATGGCTTGGATTGTACTGGTTCTTTGGGATCCTTTATGAAGACCTTAGTTCCTCACCTATGGACTAAGGTGTGCAAGATTATGTTCTATTCCTATACATAGCTTCCAGATCTTTGAAGACTCATTATTGTATATTGTGGCTTCGATCCACTTTTTGTAATATACGTGGTTTTCTACCCATATTATATGATGTACTCAAATATTGTAAAGGAGCTAGTGTTCCAGTAAATTGAACATAGCATCCTCAGATGTAACTTTGTATATGACATTACTATGTATTTGTTTCAGGTACTCTCTCTATTCCATCGGATTTCTGAGTTCTCCAAAGATGATGATTATAATGTATTTCGGCCATCGTTTCCCTCTGACCTCACACATTAGGGGGCATCTGTTATCCATCTGAATCGCACCTCTCCATCCGAGTACTGACATCCCTCATGTTGGCACAGAAAAGGACATCTATGGATTGAGGTTTGCCCATAACACTACAGATTGGCTTATTATAATACATTTCTCCTCCATCCAGCTGGTTACTTTTCCATTTTTGATATGTTAAGTTGTATTTGTGACTCTCTACATGTACAACTCGTGCATCATTTGCGAGTGTCGGTTACTGCAAGTTGTGAATGGATCTATTCGCGGGTTGATCTTATAGAAGGTCATGGATCATTTGCGGGTTGTCCTTCTACATACCCGCGAATGTGTCCCTTAATATTTAAAAATAAAAACACGTGCTGATTTGAGATTAGTTAAGCCATTTCCCTTAATCCTCTTAACTGTCTCAACCTCCTCAACCTTTGAAACTGCCTTATTTCCTCCATATAAATACAGGACTTGGGGAGGGTGTTATATATATAGACTTGGAGAGCAAATTTATGCTGGTGGATTGTATACATAATTCTTTGGAGCAGTGGAACTCATAATCCTTTGGCTACAGAGGATTCCTTGTTTGAGGCGTTGGGTTGTAACCTGAACTCTTTCCATTATTGATAATAAAGAGAATCCTTCTTCCATATGTGTTTCATGTATCTTGGTTTGATAAATGTTTACGCTTCTTCCTCTTATATGTGATTTATCTAACCTACTTATATATATATGAATCATCTTGTATCTGGAAGATTGACTCTTGACAGGTGAAAGAGGAACAACCTTGAAGACTTTGAAGAAGAAGCAAAGCGGAAGAGGACTAGCAAGGATTGACCATCATTAATCAAGTAAGTCTTTCTAATCCTCCTATTTCCTTTACTACACTTTGAATTCAATTGTCTACAAGTTAATTGAGTATGTTGGTAACCCTAGACCTATGGTTATTAGGTGTGTAATCCTTTACAACAATATGGAATGACACCAAGCTTGGAGGTCTTCTACAAAAAATGCTACTAGTACATGACCCATCATGTGAATAAAGGTGTCGAGGTCAAACATGGTGTACCATCGTCTGATTACCAGTCATTGATGTATACCGTTAACATATGCGAGATATCCCACTGATAATGATAATGGGAATCACGGTACATAGTGCAATAAAACAAGTGTGAATAGATGTGTTGAGGTTGAACACTTGAGTGAATTCATCGATCAGGGGACATTGATGTATTCCCAAAACATTCAATGGCAAGAGAACATACCACTAATGACTGCAAGCCTCGACACTCAATGGAATCTAGAATCCTATTCCAGAATAGATGATCTGAAGTTGATGGAATGGAATCCGTTGGAGGGAGGGAATTAAGGCATCCCCCATCAACAAACACGAGGTAATCGAAAACACTAGATAATTTGGAAGAACTCAGATGAACAAGATGTGCATTAACGAGTAAATGTACAGGGAATTTCCAACATGAAAATACAAGATAATTGAGGAGTGTCTGAGTTAGGATAAAACTTCCTTCGAACAAGAGCATAAGGCAGATGGGGACTGACAGGAAACACAGACTTGACATGAAAATTGAGAAAAATTTGTGACATAGGAGGCATCAACAAAGGCTCCATAGGGGCTGGAAGCATAACCAGTTGGCTGAGAAAACTCAAAATAACAAGTGCAACTCCCAAAGTCATACTAATAATGCAATTGATGGATGGAATATGCAATGCTCTATTTGAAGGTGAAATGAATCGAGAACTGCCAAAACTAACACATTTCCTCTCTGGGTTTTTATATTTTTTTAATTTTTGGTCTTTTTCATATTAAGAAGCTTGAAAAAGAATAAAAGTGCTTATGATACATAACTAGGAGGAGATTAAGGTGGCGGGAAAGCAAACTAGTTCCAAGCAGTGGAACATACCTATGCTCAATGCAAGGAAGCGTGTGCAGGATAAGGACACTTGGGGGAATGTCTCCTATGGGTAAGGGATGATCAAGATGCAAAATATATATAAGATCCTCTTATTGGTTGGAATTGAGGTAATATTGGCCTATATGGATAATAAAACTGTAGCAGGGAGCCAACATAAAGCTAAATACGACAAGCATACGCATGAAAATGCATTTACAACTTGATATAAAGGGGAGTCCTTGTGGGAAATGGATAGCATAAAATTTGAAGAAACAATACATGGTTATTGCTCGAAGACATGGCATGACTATAAGGGACTCCCAAACCTAAGGGAAAAATCATACATTGGTACCAAATGGAAAAGCAATATCTAACTAGAGAACCCATGAATAGGAAGGCTCTACCACTTACGTAATGCCACTTCTAGTAGCATTGTGAGGTTCTGTAACATTACAAAGTGTTTTCATACCTATAGTTAATGCAACATGGTCATAGGACGATGCATGGTGCAAGTGGAAAAGGTGATCCTATCCTATATGTCAGTTCAAAATTATACCTGTGATAGGAAAAAACAGGTCAAGAGCTCGATGAAAAAGCGCTCAAAACAAGTCCCTACATCACAATATTAGGACAAAATAGTTGGAAATGGTCAGTAAAGATTCCAAACTATAGGATATATGGATTATTTATCATGACACTTGCATTCAAAGGAAACAGTGTGGTGGACGATGGGACATAAGAAGGAATGTAAGGTGTAGACCAATGTTCATGTATCCACTACCACCCTCGCGAGGGTGAACACTAGTGTTAAGATCAGACTAAGGGGGTGAAAATACTACACAAATGGAGTAGATGGTGGAATATTAATACTCCCAAATCTATGAGCAAGGTAAAGGGATGTGGTTCCCCCCAGTCCAACACCAGGTTCCACACTAGGATCTGGAGCGAGTGACGTGATACTAGTAATGATATCAGGCATTCCACACATAGAAGGACCCGAACTAAAGATAACATAATATAAAATCAAGTAATTGTGATCCATAAATCCAACTAGCGCATAAAGAGTACACCCCTAATAAATTCTAAGTTAGATGCAAACAAGCCAAGAGGGAGGATAAGTGAGCTCCTGAATGTAGCAAGCATGTCTCGCCTAGGAGAGGCCTCAAACTACCATACACCACAAGAAGAGGAGTGTAACCAATTATCGTGGCCCTCATATTCAATTCATAAAGCAACTATTTTTTCTAACCCCTACCTAGCCAGGACACTCACAGAATAACCTCTGCAAGTACCCCCTACAATAGGTAGGTAAGGAAACTAAGGTCACCACAATATAACCAATGCTCAGGAGGATAGTCGCAGGAAGGATCTACCATATGGGTTGGGTAAAAAATATTGATGTTCAAAAGCACCAAAGGTACCTCAAAATACCCCACATACGAATAATATCATGGAAATATATCTGTCGATGTACATAGAGTGGCAAGGGGCTATCCCCACCAAAAACGTGTACACTACCTCATGCTTAACTCTTGTGTAAGAGGAGCTTCTTGAGAACACTAATTATGCCAAGTATTTCTCTTCTCACCTAGACAGACACCTGAATGTCTTATTTTATAGTCTTGGAATAATTTACTCATGGCGCCCTATTCCAAGACTCTACAACCTAAGCTTGTTGGTGCACCTCTATCAAATAAAAACATGTAATAAATTTTAAGTTAAGTGTTAATTTTAAGGGATTTAATTACTCAAAGGAAATTTTTGTACAACTAGTGATGTTATGACTTGACAGTGAAATAAATATGCACACCTAACAAACAATGCCAAGTGCAATCTGTCTTTAAATATGAATAAAGGGCTATGCTACTACATGAAATGCAAAAATATTCATTCCTTTCCAAATTCCAATGCAATCCTTTCTATATGAAATCCTAAACACAACTCTCATCCAAGAAATCCAATACAAGTACCTCTTAAATCCATATGTGAGATGCAAGTAAGAATGCAACTATATAATTATTTTGTATTTTCAATATAAAAGAATGAAAATGTAATAAAAGTCATTAAAATCCCCATTCATTGTGGAAAGCATCAAACACAAGCCAAGAAAGGCATCGAGACAAAAATACTAATCCACTAATAGAAAAATAAAAAAGGAGATAAATTACTAGAACTACTTTCAAAGAAAAATTAATGAAAAAGGGGTCTTTGGTCATAAAAGAAGCAGTCAATAGACAACATCAGTACCCAGGAAGACCCATCAACACTCACAACGCACCTAGAAACTTCCAACATAAAAAAACTCAACCAAAAGGGAGGATGTATGCAATTGTTCAAATAACAGTGGCGTATGTACGCGACTAGGTAGAGGATATCCTGCGTATATACGCGACTGTACATACTCTGACCCACATATACCGAGAAGAAAGTGGTAAAAAATAGGCCAAGGGTCAAACCACTCTACGGGAGTTTCAATGGATGAACATACTATTAAATGAGACATTGAAATGGGGAGAAATAGAGAGAAATCAAGTGAAAAAGTGCACCCACAACCCCACCAAAAAGGAAAATCCCCAGCGGATTCGCCTATTCTGTTATAGAGAATATAGATTTCCTATGACTTGGGGTATATAAGTAGACCACAACAGGAAGTATGAAACCATAAATAAATCCATTTCCAGATGCAATAGAGATAAATGAACATAACACTAGGGGATAGAAGGCGTACCTTATTCCGGAAGCTTGTAGTTGATCCCCATTGATCTTTTCAACCACACTTCTACCTATACTTCATCCTCAATAATAATGAACAAGGAAAGCATGATATATGTTAAAGTGTTATGCCTACTCTAGCATATATAAAACCAATATGTATAAATCAAAGTAACTACATCATCCATGGAGAAAGATCATACATAGTTACACACATACAATGGATGAGAAATGGATATTTCTATTGATTATAAACAAAGATACAAGTGACAACCTCTGTCAGCACCTCCTCAAAATGGAGAAAATGAGTCCTCCACCTGAGCCTCCACCACTTCAATCCTCTATTTCATTGGAAAGCTCACAATGCAAATGAAATCTTGGGAAGAGCATCAATGGGTTCTCACAAGGAAAAAGGGATGTAGACTCAATCATGTATGAAATGGGCACAAATCCACTATAGTTTCCTTGCTCTCATAAATTATCCTCCTCCAATGTAACCAAGGGGCCCAATATATAACCCTTCAATAGGAAGTGAAGGGTCGAGTCGTAGCGTTTCTAGGCATATGGAAGGCCAAAGGTCAAGTTATTCGTGACTCAATGAGGAAAACTCCAAAATATTTTATTTTTGGGCACATTTCCTCATGTACGTGGGTAGTGGTCCAAGATACATGTACACACGAGATGTAAGCTTGTGACCCACGTATACAAATAAATAGGGATTTTTAAGGTGTTTCTTGGAACATCAAAGTTTATTTTGAGAAAAGGGGGTCCAAAGAGTCTGCATATGGACAAGGAAGGCCATAAAAGTATGATCTACCAAGTGTGGTAAAATCATCTATAACATCATCCTTTTATACTATCGAGATAAAAGTAGTGTTCCATTTGGGTAACCAACCTAAGGGATATAGACCATAATATTTACACATTTCAACCTTTGGGAAGCAGTGCCATGAATTGTACCCTAAAATGGTGGAGGCTATGTTTTTGGGTAGAGAGTGTAAGAGTCATGTTATTAATTGAAAACAACATCTTTGGAATAGTCTTCTAGTGTGGAATCTAGGCGCACATGTTTAGTGAGTATTTTCAACATTTGACTTTTAGCCTAGATGAGGTGGATTTAGTCAAATATTTGTTGTAGGGTTGTGATTGTTGCTGCAAGATCCTTGGTGTCTTTGGTTGGATCCTTGGTCATGTCCTCCATGTTTTTTTTTGGTGCAGGTGTGTACCATGGGACCACTTGTTCTTGGAAAATTATTAAAACCATCTTATATAAAAATGACCAAATGGTAAAGAGGAGTCTTTTGAGAGCTATCACCAAATGAGAAAAGTTCTTAAGCATATTTAAATTTTTTATGGTTGGTTTAGAGATACTTATCACAAATGGATTAGTACATGGGGGTTCTTATAGCTTCAAAAATATTTTTTCCTCTTTGTTTAAAAAATATTTATTGAAAAAATGAAATGAAATAAAAGAACACTACTCAAGGAAAAATTAAAGCAAAATTGATCATGTACTCAAATTCCCTCATTCTACTAACAACCTGTTGTCACCAAGTTATCTATTAACATGAGTTAGCTTCTTTTTCCATGAATCTAACAAAAACATAAAATATATCATATGCAAGAAAAAATTAAGTTACCAAATTGTAGGTGATCTAGTCCCTTAAGCTTATCCCCAAAAATGGTGCCAAAAATGTCAGTCAAATTATATAGTCTAATTCCTGTTTCATTTTATCATCAATTAGAGTTTCATAAGCTTATTATATGCAACAAAAGTATCTACAGGATAAAATTATATCCTATCTGAAAATGAAATCTAATTATAGAATGTGCTTTTCCAAACTTGTCACTAGTTAATTTGTGAATCACTAAGGTAGAAATGTAGACCTAGTACATATTTTTGACTTGATAGTACTTTGTATATTCCACTTGAAAGAATTAACTTAGAAGAAATCAATAATAAGAGACACATCAATTCAAGGAAAATATGAAATTAAGATACTTTTAACTAGTCCACTTGTCCACTTGTCCTAATAGGGCCACATGTTCCAGCCACTAGAGTGTGGGGAGCATCGATAGAGGCTAACTCGAACTGAGTGGACTTGCATGCATCAGTTTAGATTCGTCCTAGACCAATCCCTACATTTTAGGAGATAGTGGGAGTTCCAACACCAACCTCCTTCAGTTTTTGGAAGTTGGTAACTAGTTAAGCTTAGTTATGCTTCAATTACATTCAGTTAGATATCCTCTAGTTTAGTTAGCACCAGTTTTTCATGTCTGCATGTGGGAAGGTGCCAGTTCTCACCTATGTCTCACCTACCACTGTAGTTAGACTGGTTTGATTGATTGTAACTAATTGAGAGACTGGATTAGACATCTAGAGTTATCCAGTTGAACTCTAATAGTATTTTAAGCACTTCTAGTTAGCCATACAGTCAGATTGAGTTTGTAGATTTGAATTCATCATGATTCAAATTATCCTTTATGTATTACCATTTTATATTGTTCAGATGTAATGAACTTTATATTGTAATTATCTGAGCAATACTTATCTATTTCCTGTGAGATTTGATTTGTTCAATGTGTATTATTCATTCCCTTTCATTGCATAATATTTAAGAATCTAATTGCACTCATTGCTATGAGGATCTAATGGCACAATAATTATAATATGGTATCAGAGCCATCTCAGGCAAGCTTCAAGCCTGTCTACTCTCCATTGTACCCTAGAATTAGCTGAGTTTCCATAGAAGTCCCGCAAAGAGTGCCTTTCTTCCTCTAAATTTCTTAAGAGTGGTGTTGCGGGCACGACAGACCCTGAAAAAGTGTACATGCCAAGTGGGAAGGATTGATTCTAACATAGTGCGAATGGTTTTGGTTTTGCAATGATTTTTCCACAGCTGATACGTAGCTTGATTGAAGATATTGTCTGATCAATAGGAGAATTATGGATTCTAAACCCTCCACACCTCGAATCCTAACACCCTTCAATTATGTTGATTGGAGGGCAGGTATGTAGGTATCCTTGCACAACAAGGGATACTTCTGGATATTACTTGGAAAGGAAGTTGAGCCCCATCATCCAACTGAGAAAAATAAGTTTTTGAACCACTTAGATGAAGCTTTTGATTATCTATGTAATCACATATCCAGAAATTTCCTCTTTCAGCTTCAAGGTTTGAGGACTCCCAAAGAATCTTGGGAGAAGCTTGAAGTATTATGTCGAAATCAAGATGATCTTTGAGGACACATTCTGGAGAACGAGTTGACAACCTTACATACAAGTATTTTTGAGACCATACAACAAGTATTTACTAAATTCAAGTCTCTTGCACTTCAATGCATACAATGCGGAATAGAAAGAAAGGATGAGCAACATGTGCTCTCCATACTCAACAAACTAGGTACTGAGTATTATGTATTTGTATCAATCTTCCATTCTAAAAGAGCTTCCATTCCCAATCAGAATATTCCATCACTTGATTCCTTTGCCGAGTCCTTAATACAGGAACAAGAGAATTTGGTCCAGATGGGAGTCATCCAGACTTCCAAAAACCAAGCTCTCCTTGTGACAGACTCTACCAAAGTGCAAGATAAAGGGAGACCTAAGGGGAAGGAGCCTAAATAATCTGATTTGAATCCTAAAGAGAATCAGAAGACTTCCGAAAAAGAAAAAAATTTGAAAAGAAGATGTGCCCCTATTGTATGAGGGGTTTTCATCCAGAAGACTCTTGCATGAAGAAGCAAGTTGACCAACTGAATGCCCTCCTCAAGCAGAATAACATTGTTCTTCCACAAAGAGAAAATAATCCTGATGGTGGACCACATACATAATATGATGAAAGGTGACATGCCTTGAAGGATAGCCTTATTCAGTCGACAACATACTTGATTGATTCTAGAGCATCCCACCACATGGTTTCCTCCAAATAATCTTTCTCTGCCCTCACACTATCAAAAGGGCCTAATAATCACATGGGAGATGACTCCCAAATTCCAGGAGTAGGAAGAGGTTCAGTTAAAATCCATCATGGTGAGTTAAAAATTGTTCTGTATGTGCCCTCCCATATAGGCTCTCCCAAGAGAGTTACATTCGACTCAAATTTGGTTGAGATCATAGAAAAAGCTATTGGAAAGATCATAACGAGAGGTATTGCAAATAATTCTACTAAATCTTATGAGTTCTCACATTTTTACCTGTCTCACGTCCTACAACTTTATTGACTCATGCTAATAGCACTAGTAATATTTGGCATGAGAGATTTGGGAAATTTCAAATATCTCTAGCAACTTCACAATGATAAAAAGGTTGAAGGTGTTCCTCTCATCCAAACTTATGATGGACTATGTTTTGGTTTCTTGGTAGGTAAGCATCCATAGAAGAGGTATGAAGTTGGGAAGGCACATAGAGATGCATCTATACTTGATTTGATACATAGTGATGAGGCTAGACCAATTCCCACAACATCCATTAATGATTACAAGTATTTCCTCACCTTTATTGATGATTGTTCTAGGTACTGTTGGATATACTTCATGAAACAAAAATCAATTTTTTGGGGATTTTTAAAGTTTTTAAAGCTGAGAATAGTTTCAGTAAGAAAATAAATTCCATAAGATGTTATGAAGGAGGAGAGTACATCAAAATATACTTTCAGTATTATTGTGAATCAGAGGGGATTCAAATGGAACACTCAGTTGCATACACACCACAACAGAATGGTGTGGCTAAGAGGAAGAATAGATCACTGAAGGAGATGGCAACATGTCTTCTCCATGCCAAGAATATCGCTCCTTCTCATTGGGAAGAAGCTATGAACTGTGATTCATATTTGCAAAACATAGTGCCTTATAAATCACTGTTTGGGTCCACTCCATGGGCATAATACCAATGTCTCTCATTTGAGAGTTTTTGGTTCCAAATCTTGGGCCAGAATACCCATTGACAAGAGGAAGGCCTTGCAATCCCAAAGGAGCGAATGTATTATGTTGGGATATGCAGAAGATGCAAAAGCATACAAGTTGATGTAGGTTCAACTAGGAAATGATTCATTGAGTGGAGTGTTCAGTTTGAAGAAGATCAGTTGTGTGACGCACCACCATCTGAAGCACAAGAAGGTATAACCACTCTTCCACTACCTTTTGATGATGATGATTTGTTACATTTTTCAGATTCAGATGAAGAGGATCAAGACCTGCATGATCCTGTTATTAAGGTTGAACCTCATGAGATTCTATATCCAGATCCAGTATCCATTCCAAACCAAAGGCCTAAGCATAGATTGGCTCAAAAGATCATTTAAGTAGTTGGGGATGGTGTTGGGAATCTAGAAGATAGAAGGAAAACTAGGCCCTAGTATCAGAATGAGCATGTGGCTCTTTCCCACACAGATTTGCTCCCTATAGAGTGGTGCAACAAATTTCTTGGAAAGTGCTACATGATGATTGTGAATGATCAACCAATTGGCCCACGGAAGAAGAAGAAACACATAGGTTCATCTGTTTAGAAGCACAGTGAGAGGTTCACATGCACAAATTCAAGATGTTGATGCATAGAACAAACACACTGTTTCATAGTGCTACAAATTTCAGCATAGTTTTTGACAAGTTATTTTTCTAAGGAGGAAGCTTCTTTCTTCTAAAGATAGCTTGTATTTTCCTATTCCTGCTTATTTTGAGGGGGGGGTTTCCCATGAGGTTTCCCCCTATTTCATCAATTCATTAAGAAACATTTTTTATCTTTTAGAATGTATATGGGAAACTTTTGGCCTTGTTTCCAGGGCCCACAGTTGTCCAAGTTAGTATGCAGGGGGGGTGTTAGGATTTATAATCCTCCCTTGTCTGAACTATCTATTAGATTATATTTTCCTAACTTAGGAGTCATTTAGTTATTATTGGATCCACTAGTACCATTAGGTCCACTTGTCCTAATGGTGCTACATGTACCAGTCACTAGAGTGTGGGGAACACCGGTAGAGGCTAATTGGAACTGATTGCACTTGCATGCATCGGTTTAGGCGCTTCCTAGACCAATCCCTACATTTTAGGAGGCATTGGGAGTGTCGACACTAACCTCCTTCAATTATTGGAATTTGGTAACTAGTTAAGCTTAGTTATGCTTCAGTTACATTCAGTTAGATATCGTCTAGTTTAGTTAGCGCTAGTTTTACATGGTTGCATTTGGGAAGGCATCGGTTCTCACCTACTTCTCACCTACCAGTGTATTTAGACTAGTTTGATTGATTGTAACTGATCAAGAGACTGGATTAGACATATGGAGTTATCCAATTGAACTCCGATAGTGATTTAGACACTTATAGTTATCCATGCATTCAAATTGAGTTGCTAGATTCGAATTCATCTCTAATGATTCAAATTCTCCTTTATGTATTACCACTGTATACTGTTGGGATCAGGGATAGTTTTAGGGGCGAATTTTATCCCAGTGGGCTATTTTTCCATGTTTTTCTCCCAAAAAAGATTCGCCATTTTGGATTTTTTGAAGCCCTATTTCTCCCAATTTTGATGGGGAAAATATTTTTCACCCTAAAAATCGCCAAATTATTATATAAACGATATAAAATCCTTGGAAATTAAAATATTTTTTGAAAAATATCACCGATCATTTTATATTTGGCTTTTTAAGAATTGGTAATATTCTCCAACATTTATACACTTTTAAATAAGTATGGTTCCTTAAAATCATCCCTGGTTGGGATGCAAATAAGTTTATACTATAATTATCTGAGCAATACTTATGTGTTTCCTGTGAGATTTGATTTGTTTAGTGTGTATTATTCATTCCTTTTCATTGCATAATAATTAAGAATCCGATTGCACTCATTGCTCTGAAGATCTAATGGCACAATAATTCTAATAGATGCCAGTTGAACTAAGCATGAGATATTGTTTCATGAGTTTGATAGTATTGAATTGTGAGCTTCTAATATAGAAATGTAGGTCAATTACAAATCCTTGTTATTGTAAGTACTCTCTTAGACCCATTTATTGAATTTAATCAACACCCATAAATATATAAATAAACCAAGAAGTAAAAAACTAGTTGCAAAAGCAACTCTTTGAAATTGACAATATTTTGCAGTGAAACTTCTAAGGTAGAAAAAAAATCAACATATATTACTATCGATTATAGTACTATGCAAGATTTATTTATCTAGTCACAATCAAGATTCAAGAGTACATGAAATAAAAATCCAATCTCAATATGCACTCATGTTTTTGCAAACTGAATTATCACACCAAATCGAATAACAATCTAAATAATTCGACTCACAATAAACAATTGCTACATGAATAGAGCATATAAAATCTGCAAATGCATAACTATATTTATAAAGAAAACACACTCTACTTATAAAACATACATTAAACACAATTTTATAAATGAACATTTTTTTTAGAGGAAGGGGGCTCTAGATTCTCCGAGAAACAAGCCTGCTATTTTAATTAAAGCTTGAAAATTCAACACTCGTGAATATATAATAAACCAACTCTTTAATTGATTGTAAGTAAAAGTACGTTGTTTGAATCCGAGTCTTCTGTTCTTTGTTTTTCTAGCTTGCTAACCCCCACTATCATCTATGTTTTTAATTATGGATTTTACATTATAAAAATAGTATGATGCTCCATTGTTGATGGATCCTTTGAGAACATTATCATATATTTTAGGATTTTCTTCATTTTCCTTGCTTGCATCTTCTTCAGGGGTCTTCTGATTCTCATCATAGATAAGACCTATTTTTATGATGAATGGTGACCTTTGATAGTTGGGAATCTCATTCAAATTTTCAATGCTCTTCAATATTCTACGTTATTAAGAATTTGGCTTTTCCAATTCCTTTCTTAATGAGACAACTTCCATCTCTATCTTCTCACATATTTCTTCCTTTTCCTTGAGTTGACTTCTCACTACTTCTTCTATCCTTTCTTCCTTTTGTAGTTTAGTATTCAAGATGACAATTGCCTTCTCTATTTCATCAAGATCATGATCCTTCAATCATATTTATACAATTACTCCTTCTTCTTTATATTCTCTTTCCTCAGTATGTCAATTTCTTCTAAGGTATCGACAAGTCTTGCTCAATTATAGGAAATTTCAAATTAAAATGGTCCTCCTAAGGAAAAATGAATAAAATGTTAAAATAATGACATGTAGACAATTTTTTTATACTATTTCACTTTTATCAAAGATGTGCATGGTTATTTAACTTTTATCAAATCTACCTAATATATATGTATGAGGATGAATTTTTTTCACCCAAAATAAGAAAACAAATTAAATACACAATGCCATCTTAAACGGTGTTGGCCCTACCTTTTCATAGTGTATAGTATTATTATATTGCATTATTGTAATATATTGATTATAATATAATATTATTATATATTAGTTATAATGCTATTATATATTACTTATAATATTAGTTACTACTATATATTAATTATATATTATATATTATATATTAGTTATGCTAGTTTCTAAAAGTTATTGGACCCAACTTTTTACCATGTGTGTGTGTGTGCGTGTATTAGATGGAACATATCTAGCGAAACCATAAGGTACATCCCCTCATTTCGAGGATGGTACCCAAGGTAAACCATTGGCCTTGATTACGGGGAATAACCTGGTAGGGACATCGAGTGAGGCACTTGCATAGCCCGTTTGACCTCAAGAATTTATGCTTATGAATATAGCTCTCAACCACTTGAGCTAACCCATTGGGATTATATAGTATTATTATATTATATTAATTATAATTTAATATTATTATATATTACTTATAATATTTTTTTGTAAGGATGCACAAGTATATATATATATATATATATATCATTGAGAAGAAAAAGACAAAATTATAGAGCTATTCACAACTTGACCTCATGCTTTCCTGAGCAGGTGGAACCACCAAACCAGCCATGAAAAAATACTGACCATATTTCCAAGTTTTAAAACAAAAAAGGCCCTCCCTAGAAGGAAAATAGGCCTAAACCAATTTGAAAAGGATAGAGTATATAAAATGTAACCCAGTGCTAACAGACCTACATGCAAGAATCCTCTCTATCATTAAAATCCAAAAAAATTGAAAGACACAATACTTATTATCTGAAACATAAAAACCTATGTTAACCTGATAGTTCTCCATGTCTAGAGCTAGAGTGTTCTACAGTGATGTGAAATCCCTATATTCTGAACTCAAAGAATATTCCACAGATAGCTTTACTGGAAACAAATCCATTTTGCACAAAATGACTGGGTCTCCCAGCTCCAGACGCCTCATTTTTTAAGTGGGCTCTGTGGCTGGCTCAACCGACACCAGAGTTTCAGGGACTAGCATTGATTCTTTCTCCCGGGCCTGGATGTATTGGCCAATGCTATTTCTTTGCTCCTTGGACATGCTGAGAGAAATGTTTTTAGTGAAATTGTCACCACCCAGATTGGATTTAGGAAAACTCATTGCTTCAAACCTTCTAAAAAATAGGGTTTGTCTCCAATCGATATTATCTCAGGATTTCTACAATATGATCTATACACCCTCTTATGTCTAGGTCGACAGTCTTAGAATTCCTCCATTGTTTTTTAACATCCTCAATTAATAGATTCAACATATTTTTTGCCACCCAATAATGATTTATTTTAACTATCGATCTCACCGAAGCGAGATGGTGAGAAACTATGCCAGCTTCCCAATCATCAATTAGGACCCTGGTTGAGGTAGATATAGATTCTAAGTAACTACCGATTCCAAATTTTCCATACCCTCTACTGCTCGAGGCCCTACGATCGCTAATCCATCGCCTGGGCTTGCCTTGCTGCCTTGTGGTAATGGTACAAACATAAAACCTAACATACCAAATTCCAAATTGCAGACCAAGAACTGAGCGATTCCAAGGCATCTCCATTGCTGGGTTTCTAAGCATATAAAATTCTCCAAAAATACAAAGGGGTGGTTCAACTATCCTGTTTCCATGAATGTTGATGGTACTCAGAGCTATAATTTATATCGTGCAAGGAGCTGCCATCGTGTGTAACATTAAAATATCCATAAATGATCTGAGTTTAATTTAAACCACCCTCCCTTAGGCCACGTGATGGCCGCATGCCATTTGCAGATGACATGTTGACATAAGGATAACAACCGCATCTAGGGTATATATTAGTTATAATATTAATTACTAATACTATTATATATTATATATGGGTCACATGTTACCTAAAAGATGGATAGCTATATTAGTTATGATATTAGTTACTATTATATTTTAGATATTAATATTATATTAGTTAAAAGATAAAAGATGTAAGGTATATTCGTTATGATATTAATTATATATTATATATTAATTATGATATTAGTTAAAAGTTATTGGACCCAATTTTTCATGGTGTATAGTATTATTATTATATATTAGTTATAATATTAATTAATATTACTATTACATATTATATATGGATCACATATTATCTAAAATCAGTTACCATATTAATTTTATTCTTAATATCAAGACAATTTTAAGTAGCTTGGGTAGTGGGTAGACAAATTATATTATTAAAAAATTTCACCAATTTCCAAATTCTAAAATAAAAAATTGTCTCTCATATGCACCTCTTTTAATTTTTAAAATATTTTGATTGACTAATACATGATGACATGTTATTTGTATTAGGGTTCGAAAAACAATTTTTCAACCAAATTTCCCCTAATAAGTTCAAGATCCATATAAATATATTCTTCTTCTGAATTTTAATTTATATCCATGTCCATGAAGAGAGGTTTTTTCCTTCTAAAATTTGACTTTTTATTTCTGATTGTATTCATTTTCTTCATCAATATCTTCTTCTTGTGAATCTAACTTTTCATTCAAATTATCTTAATTTTTCTTCACTAGGATTTGTATCCATGTCCATGAAGGGAGATTTTTATTCATAAATATATTGTATCTTGTCCCAACTTTCTTTAGCTGATGTGCACCACTTTACTTTGACAATCATAGAATATTTTAGGGAACTCAAGATGGCATCCATTGCTTTTGTATTATTTTCTCTTGACTCTTTTGTATCTCTATTTATTGATGGTGTTTTTTGGGATGTATAACCTGTCATGACTGAATCCTATATATTAGACCCAAGGGCCATCAAATATATCTTCATCATACTCCATATTGTATATTTTGTTCCATCTAACAAAAGGTATATGTTTGTACACATACCAAACTCCTCACAAGCCATATGTGCTAGAGATATTCCATTGGTTAAACTATTTCCAGAGGAACCTACTATAATACCAATTGTTGAACTTATGCTTATATTGAGAGGGGAGGATACATTAATATACAACTTCTTTTTACTTTAGACAAGCATTTATTAATCATTCATTGATTATGAAATACTAAACACATCTAAACACAAATAATAACACATATAATTTAACATGGAAACTCTTTCCAGAGAAAACCATAAAAATTATCTTTATAAATGTATGTAGGCACTAATCTACTATTATAAAATTTGTAGGCACCAACCTACTAGAGACCCCAAGTCTTAATGCTTAAATTTCACACACTTGCGACATTTTATACAATCTTACAATAAGGCATCATCAACATATAACATGCAATTAACTGAAGACATCCTCATCACATCCAGAAAGGAGTATGAGTCCAAAAATTCCAAAAAATAGTCAAAAGAAGAGGTCACATGGTTTTATCCTTATTCACTTGTTCTACAGGGCGAGTTATCATTTTTGTGCCCACACAGACCTTGCATGGATTTTCCTTTGAAATCCATGCGACTGTCAAAACAGTTGGATCTCATCTATCCACAACACGTTGAAGGATCATGAAAGCTCCCTCACTAACAAAAATTTGAATTTGGCTCTTCACATGCTTGGGATAATTGAATAGTCCCTTTGTGTACTTTGGAGCTAGTTCATGAAGTGAAGGAGTTCACACTTGGGTCTAGATGTTTCTTGGACACCTCTTTTCCTATAAAAAGAGGCCATGGGAATGCATATAAGAAGAGAAAATTAGGGAAAGGTCATGCTGTTGGAATTGTGTTGATACTTCATCATATTCCACCTATTCATACACCTATTGGCCTTCCCCAATCTCCCTTACCACCTTCCTCGAAGGGGAAAGTGTTTCTCTCATTTTTCTTCAAGTTATTCAGCATTTAGTGTGGAAAAAAAGGACCTCCCTAAGGGAGATTGTTGTCTTCCCTTGAAGCTTTCACCTCCTATTTGACACTACATGTAACAAGATTAACCATTAGGCAATCTAACTTTGTTCTAGCATATTCTTCTTCTTGTGGTTTTCATATCTTCACTCTCTTTGTTTATTACATGTTATTTGTTTCTATTTTGTATTGTTTTCTAACAAGAACTTGCAGGATCAATTTGGAGTTACTTATTTTTATTTAGTAACACAATACTGGGCCCTGGGAGAAACCTCTAAGGATTTCACCCCTCAAATGGGAAGATCTGCATTCCTTTGTGTTATTTATGCTACAATAGTATTTATGGTGACTCCACTTCATATTTGTTGCTTTCTTATTAACTAGGTTTTTATATGCTAAATATATAGTTCTAGGTTCTTATGTTGTGTAGGAGATGTTGTACAGGAATAAACACCTTATAACCGAAGGTCTGGGGTTACCAACATACTCTTAAAACTTGCAGGAAATCAACTTTAAAGTACAGAAAGGAAACAAGAATATAGGATAGACTCACCCCATTCACAACGGTTGATCCTAGATTTGTCTTCTCCCGCTCTGCTTCTCCTCCAAATCTTTCAGGGATGTTTCTCCTTCATCTGTAAAGAGCAAATCCTCCAAGTGAAAGCTTATACATGTATATAGGACAGGTTAGATAAAAAATATATAGAGTGCTTAATCATAAATATTCATCAAACCATGATACATGAAAGACATTCAAGACACATTTGGAATAAGGATTCTCTTTATTAACAATAGTGAATGAGTTAAGATTACAACCCAATGCCTGAGACAAGAAATCCTCTGCAACCAAAGGATTCTGAAATCTGCTGCTCCAAAGACTTTTGAATAGACACCACCAGCATAACTTTGCTCTGTATGATTGATTAATACCCTCTCCAAGGCCTTTATTTATACTTAGTGAAATAAGGCAGTTTCGAGGGTTGAGGAGGTTGAGACAGTTAATATGGTTATAGTTAAGGGCTTAACAAATCTCAAATAATTACGATTTATTATATTTAATGTCAAAGGAAAGTGTACATGAATATTGATACTGGCAACTCGCGTATGACATGCGAGTTGCTCTAAGGGAAACCCGCGTACAGATTTGTATGCGGGTTGCAATGACAAATACTCGTGTACAGTACGTGACATGTTGTAGGAAAAGTCACGTATGTACATGAGTTGCATATAGGAAAAGGTGCATACAGCAATTGACATATTCAAAGGTAAAAACACGGGGACTTCACTTAGTGAACCTCTCACATAGCACGTGCGATCGTGGGATATTAAAGAATACCCTTAATTTCTAGAGATAATTGCCCCAAATTATTTTTGTTGAAACCCCCTCCCAATACTTAAAACATCCTCCCCACCCCTTTTTATACCTCAATCCTTATAAACCACCCTACCCATCCCCACCTTAAACCCCTCATCCCCCCAATACCTACAATATATTGGTTCAATTTTTGATAATTTTAAAACCCACAATATGAACTAGCGTGATAGGATATTGGTCAATAAGTGAAGCCCCCATGGGTAAAAATGGCAAGCTGGATGGATAATGAATGTATTTCATAACATGCCCATCTATAGTGTTTTAGGCAACCTTCAATCCATAAATGTCCTTTTTTGCAACAACATAGGAAATGTCGGCACTCGGACGGAGAAGTGCCATTTGGGTTGATAATAGATGCCCCCTAATGTGTGAGGTCAGAGGGAAGCGATGGCCGAAATACGTTAGAATCTTTATCTTTGAAGAAATCAGAAATCCAATGGAGCAGAGGTAGTACCTGAAACAAATACATAATAATGTCATATACAAAATCATATCTGAGGATGCTATGTTCAATATACTGGAACACGACCTCCTTTACAATATTTGAGTACATCATATGATACGGGTACAAGACCATGTATATTACAAAGGTTTATTGAAGCCACAATATACAATAATGATGAGTCTTCAAAGAACTGGAAACTGTGTACATAAATGGAACATAATCTTGCACAACTTAATCCATAGGTGAGGAACTAAGGTCTTCATAAACAATCCCAAAGAACCAGTACAATCCAAGCCATGTGAATAAATGTAGGCTGAAGTTGAACATGGAAAGGATTCAACAGTTTGTCAATCAATAGGTGATAATCGATAACTGAAGCAAAGGTTTCACCAATGATAGAAGTGAATCCTAAGGTACTATCGTCAAAACTCTAGGTCTTCGTCATCAGGAAGTATTGAAGCAGAACCATATTGCGATAAGGAAGGCAATAGATCCTCCAACGGATCACAAGAGTGACTAGGAACTGGGAAAAGGAAGGGAGACACAATAGATAACAGATATAACAATGATGGGATTAGGATAAAAATCAAACATTGGGTTGAATCCTTGAACAATGAGAACGACACATAGATGACCCAAGGTAGCTTTTAACTTATAGATAGAACAACTAGACTTATCTGTCATGTAGGAGACATGATCAGATTCCACAGGTATAACAGACAAGAGGAGGAGTAGTAAACTTGAAGTAATAGCTGAACTGAAAGTGAACACTGAGACATGGGTATCGAAAAAAAAAAAGAGTGCTATGTTCAAGGAGGACATGCTGCCACTAACTGAAAACAAGAGAAAACTTCTTGCTTACCTTCCCTGTTAAATTTTAACGAGTCTAGGAAAGTCAACTTGGATCTCTCTTCATTTTTTAACAAGCTTGAAGATAAGAGAAAATAATGCTTGATAGTGTCACTGATTCATGGATTTAATGAGCCCGAACTAGTACATGCTCAGCTGGTATTTTCATATTTAGAGAGTCTGAAAACTCCAAATAAGACTCCAGGGGGGTCCTTTTTTGTCCAATTTAGTCTCCTGAGGCCGAAAAAGTATAAAACATACCACAGAAGAAGGGAGGTCCGAAAAAGGTTAAATTACCACCTACCCAATGCTCCTTCTAGAACAACATGAATAGTTTGAGTTTTACGAGTGTGAAGGAAAGAAAGATCACTTAGAAAGATCCATTTGATTATGAGAAATGGGGCTTACAACAATAAACTCATTGCTTTGTTCTTAAGTGTTTAACGAGCATGACAAAGACACAAAGTACACTCGAAATATTTTTCTCCAGAGCATGAAAAAGAGAAAACTAAGCTCATACCGGGAGTTCCTTTTCCGTAAATTTAGTCCCTCAGGTCCGGAAAAGTGATAAACCTATGCCTGAGAATACTCTTCTCAATTCGAATAGAAAAGAGAGGGATCCTTTCTCGTATTATTCTGCATGGTCCGAGAAAGAGATAAACTACCACCAATGCGGATGCCTATTCACGTATTGTTAACGAGCTTGAACAGACAAGTTAACTCGGCATTCAAGTCTATTTTGAAGGAGTTATAAGGGCGGGGAGTCCTATAAAGGGATATCTTGTAAAAAGAGATTCAAAAAGAAGCTCTATTTGGCGTGAAAAATAGCTAAAAGGATACCCCTGTACTTAAAACAACCACGGCATGAGTATCAAAAGACAACATAGGTTTTAAAGGAGGATACTCATTAAAAGAAGGTCTTATCCACAGAAGAACAGTGGTAAAAACAAGGAACTAATGGTTTAAAATAACATAGTCCATGGAAAAATGTTGATTGCTAAGGTTAACGTGGATTAAGTATAAATGAAAAAATGCATTGAAAATGTCAAAAACCACCTTATAGGAGAAAAAAACACTTTTTAAAGATGAAAAACCTGTTACAAGGCAAAAACAGATATGGTATTAGTTGAATACATTTCAAACTATAGGAAAAACCCACCTTTAGAAATAAAATTTCTATAAATAGTTCAAAAATGAAAACAAACCTTACCATTTTGATTTTTAGCCATAAGAAGCAAGTTTTTACCTCTACCTTCATTCGATCGGTGTGGACAATCTAGTGGACAAAATCCAATTCCGCAAGTTGTAGGTAAACCTACACCTCGATCTCTTTAATTTGATCCTAGCAATTTTCAAATTTGAGTGCCAATTTCAATGTTTTAAGCATCCTAAAGCATGCCACGGTGCGTACGCGGGTTCACAGTGTGAACACTCGCGTACACGCGTTCTGTACATGGGTTTCCTTTAGAGACATTCATGTACAGTACATGACATGTCTAACTAGACAGTCGCGTGTACTGCGTGAAGGATAAAAAGCTAATTAAGGAAAAAAAATTGAAATTTTATATGAAGTTGATGGATCATAATACTTGCTTTGCTAGGTGTGAAGATGGTGTTGGAATGGAGGGAACGGGAACATGAGAATATGGACCAAGAAGCGCTCCAAAGTGCACCCATCATACATGCTTTATGAACAAGTGGGTTATTAAAATTCTTTTGCACATCACCCATGCGGTCCAATGTCTGTTTATTGGAGTTCATGATAAACTATTTGGATCATGATTTAGGGATGTTTGACCTACAAGGTGAGACTTTGGAAATTACTTTCGAGGACATATATTTTATTTCCAGCCTCTCACGACGAGGAGCACCGGTCAACTTAGAGGGCACCGACAGGGGTGATGATCCTTTAAGTGTCCAGAACTACATTGATGTGTACTACACACCAGGTACCCAGAATAGAGGGAGTTGTGTCCCTATTGCACATATCCATGATTTCACACTATAGGTACTGACGAGCACCATCATGAGGATTGCAGGATCCTCTTCATTACATTTAGCTACATTGAACCAAATGAGATTGGCGGTGGATTGTATGCAGGGTGCCCTATATGATTGGTGTTCAAGAGTTGTTCCAATTATGAGAAAACAACTCTCTAATTGAAAGAGAGGAAGGCAGAAGAACTTTTGGTATTCTAGCATATTGGTTTCCTTCTTCAAGAGAGAGTACCAGGGTTGAGCCCCACCATACCCCTACCAGTCCGATCTCCATGTTAGCCAAGGCTGAGCAGATGGGGAGATGTCTTCCTCCATCAAGGAGGAGGAGACTCAGTGCAGAGTGTGTACGATGATGACTTCTATATCTGGTGGGAGCGGCAGCTATCGGTACTAGAGCAGTTTCCGTATGCCGGCATGGATTTTTGAGGTGATCTAGAACTTGTCCTCCCTCCAGGAGGAGCATGGGGAGAGATAGGTAAAAAAAAATTAATTTTCAAAACTTTTAAATTTTTTATGAATTTTAAAAATGATAGATATATACATATGTGTGCAAGTCTTAATCCTATAAACATGTCAAAATGCAGATATTGGACCGATTCGCCCTGAGGGGCATCCATGTATGTTTGTTCATCTTGTTGTAGGCGAAGACCCAGGGCTTATTAGGGTTCTAGAGGGGAACCTAGCTAGGCTTACCCAAAGAGTTCCCAGTTTGCGGATAGAGCATTTCCCGACCGTCATGCAGGAGTTTGTGGTTGGAGTTCCACCTGTCTGGTTACGCCTTTTGAGGCGTGTGGCCAGAGCAGTTCTTGTGTACATAGATGCTGTGGAGGCTGCCGAAGCCGAAGAGGTTAAGGAAGCTAGAGTACAGAGAGACCATGGGGACCAAGGTGGTCCAAGCGACCAGGGTGGTCTTGTTTAGATCTAGGACATTTTGATGGACTGTGATCCACATTTTGTATATTTTTTGTATATTATATAGTTATGACTGGATCTGAGGATCAGACTTGACCTATCTATGGACAGATAATTACATATATATATATATATATATATATATATATATTGTTATCGGTTTATTTACAAGTGTTTTTTATGTGCATGCTGTATATTTTTATGAAATGTGTGTTAGATGCCAATCTAAAATGTAATTAGCATATGCATCAGTCAATGAATTCTGATTTCTTGGAATGTGATTGAATATAATAAAGTCAAAATTTATTTACAATAACCTAATTTGCATGAACTAACGTAATAGAATAGGGTTTCACACCTGATAAGCTTGAATGAGCTGGGAAACCACCAGTTGAGAGTCCAGACGGACTACAAGCTGAGTGATACCATGTGACAAAGCATCCCATAGAATCTCAATTACAGCCCTATATTCAACAACATTATTAGAAACAGGATCTAAGCAAGCGCCTCCTGCAGCAACTAGCTGTCCTGAGGGAGAGTAAATGACCCACGCTGCTGAAGATAGATTACAAGTATGGTGGCTAGCGCCATTGAAAAAACCTATATACCTCTCAGAAGACATCTGCAACAACCAGCAGATGGTATATAAAACAAAACTGACAAACTAATGTACATAAAAATACATACAATAAAAATACAAGAAAAAGTGCTAAGCCTAAGCATAGTACTTCTTCAGGTAGAGCCCATTTCTAGGCTCAAGCAGCTTATTCCCATCAAAATCAATTAACTCATATGCACCCTTCTTTAATTCCTTCGACACGACATAAGGCCCTAACCACATGGCCTTGAATTTTCCTGCCCCTAGGGGTTCTTTGTCTTAGTCCCAAAGCAAAACAAGTTCCCCCTCAGAGAAAATCCGAGGTTTGACCGACTTATCATATTGGTTTTTGACCCTATTCTTGTGAGCTTGATTAGCAGTTAGTGCATCTCTACGTTGTTCATCAAGTTGTTCTAAATGTACCAGACATTCCTCAAGCTCTGTCATATCGGGTAACACATGAATAGCTATTTTTAAAGACGGGATTTCACATTCAATCGGGGTAACTGCTTCCACTCCATGGACGAGTTGGAAGGGGGAGAAAACCATAGAAGTTTTTACATTAGTTCAATATTCCCAAAGAGTAGGATATAGCATGATGTGCCAGTTAGAATGGGCTGCATCAATTGTACGTTTGAGGATAGTCTTCATAGTCTTGTTTACAGCCTCAACCTGACTGTTTGCTTGCGGATAATACAAAGATGAATGTTCTTGTCTGAATCCAAGCATAGTGGTCAGTTCCGTCATCATGCTATTTTGAAAATGATTTCCATGGTCAGTGACGATCACTTTGGTTATGCCAAACCGTGCTATAATATGATTGAATATGAAGAAAGTTGTTGTTTCCCCGTCGGCTTTAAAAGTAGGCATTGCCTCTGCCCATTTTGTAAAATAGTCAACAGTGACAATAATATATTTATGCCCCCTAGTCGAGGTTGGGTTGCATGTCACGTAATCAATCCCCCATTTCATAAAGGGGCCTGCAGAGACAACGGGAAACAATGGAGCAGGATGTGACCGTATTTTTCTAGTGTAAAGCTGACAAGGATGACAACGCTTCATCGCTTCCACACAATCATTGAAGATCATGGGACAGAAATAACCGACACGTAATATCTTCTGGGCCATTGCTAACCCAGATAAATGACCCCCACATGTTCACTATGGGAATCATTCAGGACAACCTCCACTTCCTCATGGGTAAGGCATCGATGTAAAATGGAATCTACCCCTCTTCGATATAATGTATCTCCTATGATGAGGTAGTTCTTATCATGAAGGCATAATTTACATCATTCCTCCCATGAGGAAGCTACAGGATACTTCAAAGTATGGAGATATATAAGAATATTCCCGTACCAAGGGTCAGAGGAGGATATCAAGAAGATATTCTCATCTGGGAATGAGTTATCTTCAACGGCTACATCTTCTTCAGTAGGAAATTTTGCTATAAGCTTAGCAAAAACTAAGGACTTTTTAGACTTAGCGGACTGAAAATCCAAGTCAAACTCTTGGAGAATGACTATCCATTTGTTGATTTTTCCCCCAACAATCCGTCGGGACAAAACATATTGAAAAGGATTCACATCCGCCACTACTATTGTGGTCCTCAGTAAAATGTAGTGATGTAACCTCTGAATAGCATAAACAGTTGCTAAGGCTAATTTCTCAACATGGGAGTACCTGAGTTTAGTTCCGGCCAAAGCATGGCTAAGATAGTAAATGACATGATCTATGACCTTATCGTCCTCCTGGACCAGTACTACCCCAATGGTCGACTCAGACGTGGCCAGATACAATATAAAATCCCTAGAATAATTTGGCGGACACAGTAAGGGTGCTAACAACAAAGATTTTTTCAATGCCTCGAAAGCGAGTTGTGCATTTTCATCCCATACAAATGGGGTGTCCTGTTTAAGCAGGTGCATGAAACCCTTGGTAATCTTGGCATAGTTAACAATAAAACGTTGAAGAAAATTAGACTTCCCTTGCAGGCTTTGAAGTTTCCTGATAGAACAAGGAGGAGGTATATTTAAAATGGCCTCTACTTTTAATTGATCCACCTGGATGCCTCTATTAGGGACAGTGAACCTGAGCAATCTTCCTGACTTGACATAGAATACACACTTGTGGGGATTCAAGCGGATTTTATAATATCTGCATCTCTCAAATATCAACCATAAATGGTCTAGATGTTGAATCCTCTTACAATAATGTGCAGGCATATCATCAAGGTAAGGTTTGACAATGGCTTTGATATCATGGAAGGAAAATTTCATAGCCCATTGAAAGGTTTCCCCATCATTTTTCAATCCAAAGGGAATTTTTTTGTACACGAAGGTACCCCAAGGACAAATGAAACCAGTTTTATGTTGGTCTTCTGGTTTTATTTGAATTTGATCGTATACGGATAAACCATCCATAAACAAGAACACTTCACTTCCTGCACAAGCATTTATAATCTGGTCTATAAATGGCATGGGATAGTTGTCCTTAGGACATGATTTATTCAAATCTCTGAAGTCAGTACAGACGTGTATGGTCCATTGCTTCTTATCAACAGGAACAGGGCTGGATACCCATTCTGTCAAAGCTATGGGATAAATAAAACCAGCCTTCACAATCGCTGCTTTGCATGGGTTAACAGGTCTTAAATTTTGTTGAACAAGTTTGGCATCAGGATATGTTTAGATTTCGTCTTCAACAATCGATGGATCAATGCCTGGCATCTCCTCATATGACTAGGCAAAGACATCACGGAATTCCTTAAACAGGGTAGTATAGATAGCAATCTCTTCAGGAGAGTAGTTTGCACCTATATATATGTTTTCCATGACATCAGGATTTACAAAGATGTTGATAGGTATAGTAGTGGAAATATTTACCATATTCCCCTCGACAAACTTTCCTTCCCTGGATAAGGGATTGATGGGTGTATCAACATCTTCTGACAGTCTCATATGAAACTCTTGGTTTTCTATTCTGCTTAGTTCTGGAAGAAAAAAGGATCGATGGTGAAGATCCTCACATATCTTACCACGTCCACTCATAGCTTCCAAAATGGCTTCATCAGAAGGTAAAACCATATCTAAATAGCCTGTAGAGTATGAAGAGTTTTCTGCCCATGCAGGAAAATAGACTTCTTCCAGGTCCTCTGAGACTGTGAGAGGATCCGGAATGGGATCAACAGTGGTTTGAGTGATAGCTTGGTAATCTACTTCCACTGTCGATAAGGGCACCTCTAGTTCATGGGGGGGAGGGAGAACCCAAGGATCAATCCTATCAACAATCGTGGCTATGGACTTCCCCACACTAGTAGAACCAATATAGTTAATCGGGGCTGGAAGATCAAATGTTCCCATCAGTGATGTTTACATTCCATCCCCCAAGCTCTGTGCAGCAGGTTTGACCTGATCAATCAATGGCACAGCGGACCCATTAGACTCTAAATGGCCTTTTCGAGTAAAATCAAGTTGGTCAATAGTAACCAACTTTCCTTCATGTAGAAAAACCACTACACGAAAGACGACCGATGCAATAGCAGACATGGCATAAGTCCAGTTTCTTCCCAGGAGCAAATTATAGTCCAAAGGTGCATCAATCACTTCCACCTCAATAGACACTACTTTCCCTACCAGCTTAATTTCAAAATTCGGTAGGATACCATGCGGATGGAAGGACCTTCCATCAAAAGTAGTAAGTAGAGTGTTTGACAGGACCAACTCTGGGGATTCGAGAGCTTTCCAATAGGACAAGGACATAACGCATGTAGAAGCACCCTCATCAACAACTGCCCTTCCAATTTTCTTTCCACCATGGATGACATCTATTGATAAGGCTACATGGTAAGGTAGGCGAATTTTAACATTGGACAAATTAAATTTCGCCATGAGACTTGATGAGTCCATGTTGCCTAAAGCTGCTAAGAGGGCATCCCGCTGGGAGGGACATCTCTGTAACACCTCTAAAGATGACATTGCACACGGAATTTGGGCTAGATCTTAAACCATAGAGTATTTGGAAGCAGCCCTAGTGTTAGGGTTATGCAAGGTCTTCTTGAAGACACCTTTCGGTATCTTCGACATAGTTTCAGCAGGCTTTTCTATCGTGAGAGGATTAGAAGTTTCACCTATAGCCTTACCCTTCTCAGAAGTCTCTTTCTCATAGTTTTTATTCCTAGTCTGTAACAAAGTCAAAGATCGAACCATGTTGATATAGTTTGAGTTAGGGGCATTTTGAGTGCCCCCTGCTACATTAGAAGTTGAAGCAGAGTTCTGCCCTTGGGGAAAAGGATCCTTCAGGACAGCCGGTTGTTGAGCTTTAAGAAGCTTTTGGGCTTGTTCCATAAGGGGAAAAACATGAGTAAGGTGATCCTCATGGAAAAAATTACACGGGAATTTAACCTTCTTATTTTCTTTCTTGCCCCCATCAGCACTATTCGCGGGTTTCTGCTTGTTTTGTTTTCCCTCTCCTCTCTTTCCTCTCTTTTTCATCCCACTGGGCTGCTGATTTCCCTTCTGAGAGGTCTGTACAAAAAAAAAATCACTCTGGGGGGAGGGGGCAGCCTTTGCTTCATTCGTCGTAGACTGCTTGATGGATAACTGATGAAGTTTTTTAGCCAAAGACTCTATGGTGGGAGATTTTACGGACCCAACCACACCATCAGCATGGGGTCTAGGCTTAGGCTTCTCTGCATCGTGGGTAGCACTCGGTGCCTTAGGGATAATCTCATACAAGATCCCAGATTGTGAATAAATCAAATCCAATTGTTGGGCCCTGAGAATGGCTTCATCTTCATTCGTCACTCCTAAGGTGGATATGTCCTTAGATATGTAGGGAAACGAGGATTTAAGGAACCACTCTAGTAAGAACTCAGGAGGCATGGTGGATTTTATAAGGCTCTTTCGCCTCCTTCACTCTTGCATATGATCTGAGATGTGGGTAGCCTTGTTCTGCCTAAAGGTATATAACAAGTCCATTCTGAAATCATATCGTACCGGAAGCTGAAAGTGGCTAAGGAATGCACTCGCCAAGTCCCAGAAACTACTGAAAGCAGTAGAAGGTAACTCAATGTACCATTTTGCCACGGTACTTGTTAAGGTTCTCTGGAACAGCCTCAACCTAACTAAATCTTCATTCAGTGAATTCAAAGAACACCATAAATCAAATGTGGTGGCATGAGCCCCAGGATCTTCACCAACTTTTCCCTTGAATTCAGGGATGTCCGATGGCAATTTGGTGAGAACAGGTGGCCATGACGGGTCATGCCTCACAGGGTCATTCATCAACTTAGACAATTCTGGCAATTTTAACGTTGCCAGGAACGGAAGATTGGGTCAAACCGGGGCACTAAAAGTGCCAATCTGTGGATTAGAGGGACCTGCCCCCAAATGCCCATAAGTAAAGGTGGGGTTACCCCCTGCCACCGGTTGCGAAGTGGTTGGATTAATCTAAAACAGATTCCATCCGTAAGCCACAGGGTTGTGAGTGGGAGGTGCATTTTAAGAAGTTCAGGCCATCCCAATCAAAACTGGGGTCTGAAAAACAAGAGCAGGTATCCCTCCGCTAAACAATGAAAAGGGAGAGCTCGTAAATGGAGCCGAGATTGGGGTTTGAAAACTTTTCCCATAAGAGGTATTGTTTCCAAACTACACTCCTACATAAGAAGGTGGTGGGCCTACGTACGGAGTGGATGGGGGAATGTGCTCCCCATTCCAAGAAAATCCTTGGACGAAAGCCGAGGATCCTACTGGACCACTCTGGGTAGTGTATGTGAAGGAGAAAGGAACAGTAGGTATACTAGGAATCCTAGTAACCATATCACCAGAAGTACCTGCTAAGTTTGAGTGAACTAGCGATTGGACCACCCGGCTCACTAGAGTCAAAGGCATAGAAGGTATGCTAGATCTAGGGGCACTTACCAGGGGAGGTAGCACCCCTTCATCCGGAATGGCTGAGGTGAAAACAAAAGAACTTTCTCCCATAGAAGACATAATCCTATCCACAGGGATGCCTAAAACAGGTGAATCAAAATGTCTAACTTGAACGATCACATGATCGTTTAAATCAATCAAGGGTGTGTTAAAATTCCTTGCAAACTCATCAGTCTGCAAGTCTTCTATCTCAACTGTGTCAAGATTAAGACGGTTAGCTATAAGTGATGGTTCACCTAGAAATTCACTTACTCCTACCGGTTCAAATGAACCATCCATGTCCAATCTCTGCCTTTGGGGTGGAGGTGGAGGTTCCAATGTGATGAGAGGAGGAAGGTTTTGCAACCTTCTTGACCTTCTTATAGGTTGGTCCTCCATGATTGAAAATTTAACAAATCAAACCCTAAAGCCAACTAAACATAGACAAAACCACAGACCATACACTCTAACAATTCCTAAAGCCTCAAACAGTCAACAAGGGTGAAATATATGCTTTCTCGAAGAAAACTGAAGAATGATTACTTGGCGTCCTTGAAGTGGTTCTTAGGCACAAGCGGAGGAATCACCCACCGCCCTCCCACACTTACAATAAGAGTTACCTTCCAAGCCCATCCAAGGTGAACCAGAAATAGCCTTCTGGTTTACCTAGGTATGAACCCTAAATGTCAAGAGACTAAAGGCTACCTTAGCTATACCAACAGTCTGGGGGGACAGTCGCAAGCCTGACTTGTACGCATGGGCAGGGTAGCTAAGCTGGAAACTCTATCTAGGACAGAAATCCCCAGATGCGTAAAAGTCCTGATTTATGTTTTGAAAAGGAATTGGAGGGTTATCTCCTCGGTCCAATGCCTGCACACGGCCTCATGCTTGACTCCCTTTTGAGAGGAGCTTCCCATATACAATTGATAAATACAAGGATTTACCTAACGAATGGTCCACTACGTCTTAATTTTAAAACTTATGGGAAGTTTACACTTCCTATCCCA
Source organism: Pseudotsuga menziesii (assembly GCA_001517045.1). Lineage (NCBI taxonomy): Eukaryota > Viridiplantae > Streptophyta > Pinopsida > Pinales > Pinaceae > Pseudotsuga > Pseudotsuga menziesii. Next base: position 895,276 of record LPNX010234508.1, on the reverse strand, counting down.
CAAGTCTAGCCTACGCTAGTAGGTGAATGGCCCCTAAAAATAAAAATTACTAGTAAATTTCGATTATTGTGTTCATTTTAAAGCGTTATTTCTTACTCAAAAGGAAATGGAGTGATGAACTATGGTGTTTTTGACTCGATAAGAAATAAAAAAGTAAAGGTGTATTTTTTTTTCAAAGCAAATTACCACTACTAAAGCAAACTTCTTTTTCCTTTTCTAAATATAAATTGATGAATAAATGAAACGATAAAGAGAAACTAAGACTATGTTTTTGTAGTTTTGAGATTATATTTTAAAACTAAAATGAAAACTACTTATGCAAAAGCAAATGCAAAAGCTTGAAAATGTTTTTCTTTTCACTTTTTTAAAATGCTCAAACACTACTATGCACCTAAAATGTGTTGATGTATATGTAACTTTGGAATGTATTCTTCTATGTATCTTAACCCGATGTTTATTCCGGGATGTTTCTATTATGTATTTGAGTCATGTGGTCATGCCCCAATGTTCCGATCGGGAGGATTATTAATGTAATCAAGTCATGTCAAGTCATTAGGTAAGTCCCCACAGTTTAGGGGCACTTGAGTTATTATACACTAATTAAGGTGTAGGCTCGAGTAGTAATTATTAGGGTTGAGCCTACGTATGAAATGGCAACTTAAGTGAACGGACTAATATAAATAGAGAGGGTGTGTCTCTCTATTTATCACTTGTGCATTACATCACTTGCTCTCTCAAGTGTGGCGCACTTTTGGAGAAGGAAATTCTTTGGCTTGACAGAAGACAGAAGGCTGCTATTGTGTTGGGAGGTCATATTACTATTTTGGGATCACATCTTGTGGTGATACTATCTTAGAGGAAGTTGAGGGGTTTTCTCCATTTATGGTTTCCCCTCCCAAAATCTTTGTGTCTCTTGTTTCTTGATGTGCTTATGTGATTGCTGTGCTTGTTATTCTCTCAGTGAAAAGATCTTGTCATAATGCTAGCTTAAATGTTGAAAAACTAGCATGGTATCATAGATAACCTGAGAAGAAGACATTATGCAGCTACAGGAACTAGGGCTTCCTATTTTGTGGATCTTCCTCCACATATTTTCAGCAAAAGTATGCTAGGATGACTCTCCATTGAAGGGTGCATCTTTCTGTCGATGCGGAATTCAATTTCAAGCATTTTCAGTTTCGATGTGGAAATTAGGGCTTTCTACAGAAGAGGAATTTTTGAGTGATACTAGCATAGGATTTTTCTCCTCATCAAAACCGAAATTTAGAGACCTGGATCAATAAATTTGGTTGGGTGAAACTCCAGGAAAGTCAAACCCTAGTTTGACCCTGAGCTAGGAGAAACCCCAAATACTAAAACTGCTACGTTTTGGTACAGTCGCTATATTCTGCTATTGGCGAAGTATTAGAAGCTGAAAATTGCAGGGGATGAAGATAAAATATGAATGAACACTGTGTCCAAAGGGAAGCCTCTGATTCCCTGTATTCCAAGAGATATGATCTCTCCAAGTTAGGGTTCCAGCCTCTTCCATAAATCATCCATAAACAGGACCCCTAGGGAGATCTGCAATATCTTGGGCTACAGAGCTCCAAATGAAATTATTGAAGATTTTCCAGAAATATCACGGACTTTAATTTCTGTGGTCCAAAGTTCAGACTCGGAAGAGGAACCAGTGACACGTGGCTTGTCGTACAACTTCTTTGTTCTGAACAGTCCAGTAACAGGTCACCTTGGGAAAAGGATCATAAATCCCAAATGGTGAAACAAATTCTGATGAAACCTATGGTGTTGGATCAAGGACATGCGAGGTTACCTCAGTGAGAAATTTCAGACACAGAAGATCAGTAATTTCAGAGATATCACAGAAACAGTAGCAGGAATTTCTGCAGAAGAAATCAGAAAATTAGGGCTTCCTGTTCCGGGAGTTTCCCTTCACTGTTTTCAGAAAAGGAGTACATTGGACAGCTCCATTTGAAGAGATATATATGTTCATCCAATCAGATCTGAAATATTCCAAGTTTTAAAAATTAGGGTTTCTGCGACAAACCCTAGATCAGCGAACTCCGGGACAAGGACGGACACCTCAAATCGGTAAGATCTAATCCTTTGCTATTTCCATTTGAGGTTCTCATTTCAATATGATATATCACATCATCTTGGTGACAAGCTTGGGGAAGTTGACAACTTCCATTCCTGGAAGTATATGATCTCTCTGAAGAAAATGGATTGGACATCT
>LPNX010234508.1:863625-889567 GCA_001517045.1 Pseudotsuga menziesii | reverse complement strand
TGATGACTCCGAGAGATCCAGATCGAGTGATGATCCAGATCCAGCAGTGATGATCCAGATCGAGAGATGATCCAGATCCTGTCCAGAGAGATGATCTAGATCGAGAGATGATCCAGATCGAGTGATGATCCAGATCCAGTCCAGTGATGTTGATCCAGATCGAGTGATGATCTAGATCCAGTGATGCCATTTTTTTTGATGATCCAGATCGAGAGATGATCCAGATCTAGATGACTTGAAGATGAAGATGACTTGAAGATAAAGATGACTCAGATGATCCAGTTGATGCAGAGAAGAAGACTAGTGCTGAAAAATTGTGTCGAAAGAATACCTTCCTAGTTAAGAGGGAGTGTTGATGTATATGTAACTTCGGAATGTATTCTTCTATGTATCTTAACCTGATGTTTATTCCGCGATGTTTCTATTATGTATTTGAGTCATGTGGTCATGCCCCGATGTTCCGATCGGGAGGATTATTAATGTAATCAATTCATGTCAAGTCATTAGGTAAGTCCCCACAGTTTAGGGGAACTTGAGTTATTATACACTAATTAAGGTGTAGGCTCGAGTAGTAATTATTAGGGTTGAGCCTACGTGTGAAATGGAAACTTAAGTGAACGGACTAATATAAATAGAGAGGGTGTGTCTCTCTATTTATCACTTGTGAATTACATCACTTGCTCTCTCAAGTGTGGCACACTTTTGGAGAAGGAAATTCTTTGGCTTGACAGAAGACAGAAGGATGCTATTGTGTTGGGAGGTCATCTTACTGTTTTGGGATCACATCTTGTGGTGATACTATCTTAGAGGAAGTTGAGGGGTTTTCTCCATTTATGTTTTCCCCTCCCAAAATCTTTGTGTCTCTTGTTTCTTGATGTGCTTATGTGATTGATGTGCTTGTTATTCTCTCAGTGAAAAGATCTTGTCATAATGCTAGCTTAAATGTTGAAAAACTAACAAAATGCACTAAAACTTGAGTATACTTGGATCAAATCAACTGTATAAAATAAGCAAACTGAAGTAAATAGGTTAATAAAACCAAGAATCAACCAACAAGGGAAGACCGGGAACCCTAGATTGGGTGGGTACAATGACAAGAAATCACTGAAAACTCACGAACGTAAGTGACAAACCAATCACTCTCTAAAGATAGACTAGAAAAAACATTGCCCAAAAACCTTGATCACTGATTCGGACAAAAACACTTCAACCTATAACCCAAACAGGCCAACCTACTTCAAAATGCAAACATAAGACAATCCAAACAAAAGAAACCCAAGGGCTTTACAAGAAAGCATAAGGTGTGGCCACCAAGGTCATCAGAATAAAAACACAATGTTTATAAAGAGGGCCAACTAACAAAAAAGAATCACAAAAGGATAGGGACAAGCAAACCCTAGCGAAAAAATCCCTATTTCCAGGCTTGTATGCGACTGTGTATAAGGGAAACTCGCGTACTGTACGCGGTTGTCCTAGAGAGAAACCCGCATGTGTATGCCTCTGTACACAACTGTGTATGAGAGAAACACGCGTACATGTACAATTTTTTCTCAAAAATAATGAAAATCCACAAAGCATTCAAACACTATGGTAAGCATGAACCAGGATAAAATACCACACACAAACTCAAGGAAAATACTGGTCAAGGGTAACAGAAATAAGCTACAGCAGTCTGGGCTCCCCAGTGGAGTCGCCAGTTCTGTTGGATAGGAATAAACACCTTATAACCGAAGGTCTGGGGTTACCAACATACTCTTAAAACTTGTAGGCAATCAACTTTAAAGTACAGAAAGGAAATAAGAAGATAGGATAGACTCACCCGATTCACGATGGTTGATCCTAGCTTTGTCTTCTCCCTCTCTGCTTCTCCTCCAAAGCTTTCAGGGATGTTTCTCTTTCACCTGTAAAGAGCAAATCCTCCAAGTGCAAGCTTATACATGTATATAGGACATGTTAGATAAACAATATATAGAGTGCTTAATCATAAATATTCATCAAACCATGATACATGAAAGACATTCAAGACACATTTGGAATAAGGATTCTCTTTATTAACAATAGTGAATGAGTTAAGATTACAACCCAACGCCTGAGACAAGGACTCCTATGCAACCAAAGGATTCCGAGTTCTTCTGCTCCAAAGACTTTTGAATAGACACCACCAGCATAACTTTGCTCTCCAAGTATGATTGATTAATACCCTCCCCAAGGCCTTTATTTATACTTAGTGAAATAAGGTAGTTTCAAGGGTTGAGGAGGTTGAGACAGTTAACATGGTTATAGTTAAGGGCTTAACAAATCTCAAGTAATCGTGATTTATTATTTTTAATGTCAAAGGAAAGCATACGCGAGTATTGATACTGGCAACCCGCGTATGACACGCGAGTTTCTCTAAGGGAAACGCTCGTACAGATCTGTATGCGGGTTGCAATGAAAAATACTTGCGTACAGTACACAACATACTATAGGAAAAGTCGTGTATGTATGTGGGTTTCATATAGGCAAAGGCGCGTACAACAATTTACATATTCAAAGGTAAAAATGGCAAGCTGGATAAATAAAGAATGTATTTCATAACATGCCCATCTATAGTGTTTTAGGCAACCTTCAATCCATAAATGTCCTTTTGTGCGCCAACATAGGAAATGTCGGCACTCGGATGGAGAAGTGCCATTTGGGTTGATAACAGGAGATCAGGTTTATACCCTCCATTTCCTTAAGTTGGCCTCCAGTGGATCGATATTGTTGTTTACACAGTTGCGTGGATCTTGGTGTCCTTTGAATTTTACTTGCATGGATTTTATTTTGACAGTCGTTATAATCGTGTAGCTTATTGAACCTATTTCCACACAGTAATTTAATCTTTTCTCGTGCTTCCATGTTGTAACCTCAATATAGCACATCCGTGTTTTTTAATACCCACACTAATTTATTTTCTTTTTCTTTTTATCTATTTTGGAAAAATATTATAGTCGTAAGGACTGCTCACTAATGAATTAGAATCAAAATAACTTGCAATAGTTGTATTTTTCTCTAGTAATTAGCTCAATTAGCCAAATATTAATAAGTAAAGGGGTCTTCTATCAAAAACTACTTAGGTAAAAGACTTTTGGGATTTCAATGGACATCATAGTTGACATTAGTGTTCACGAGATCATGCTTTCCATTTAATATAAGTTTATAATATAGACATCTTATGTTATTTGCTTACTTGTCATGTTTTAAGCATTGTATTGTAGCTCACTTTTGCACACAAGCAAGGAACTAAAGTCTACAATCTCCCATAGTGTGATCTTCACCTCACACTCCTTGTGAACTTGGTAAATAGAAAAATGGCAAGAAGTGTGAAATACCTCAATTGCACACTTTTTACTTCATAAGCTTTGTTGATCAAATTGTTAGTTGTAAGCACCTTATGTATATTTTGAGTTGAAGTTCAAACTACATGTATATTTACTTAGATATCTTTATTTAATTGCAAAAATAAATTTCATTTGCTTATTAAACACATGTGTTTCCACTAGCACATGCTAAGGGACCTAAAAACTCTCTTGCTTTGAGTATTCTATCCATCCCACACCTTGTGTGACCTTAATAGATAAGAAAGAAGTAGGATTGTGAAATACCTCTCTAGCACTCCTTAATCAAATTTGGCACCTTAAAATCAACACTTGTAATTATAAACCAATTAAATTCCTCCACAATATGTGACACGAAAATTTATAGTTTGGTAGTATTGATTGGACTAGAAATACAAATAATGCTAACAAATATTCTACACTTTGTATGAAATAATATATAGTTGACTTATAGGGTACATTCAAATATTACTATCAACAAGTTTCAAAAGACAACCTAGATAAGAAGGTACGGTTCCCAAGAACGTGAAATTTGAGGTATATCTTCCCTGCTCCCCACAAAGAGCCAGTTAGATTTTTGTGGAGATGACGCTATACTGATCAAGCCAAACTACTTATCCACACTTGACACGAGTATTGTAGTGGTCAAAATTAGGTTTTTATCAAGGTGTAATTATGACTGCAATTGATTCATGAAGTCAAATATTTCCATTGGGAAATCTTTCCATCCATTATGAAACATAGCCTTGTTTCCTTTAGAACTGAATCTTTATTACCTTCACTAGCCAATCGTTGGGAGGATCCCATTACCACCACCAGGTGTGCATTTGGAAGGCCTAGTTACATTTGAGAGGAAGGGTGTTTGCACTTTAGGGAATATATATATATATATATATATTATGCAAGTTCACATAACTCATAATTAAAAAGAACCTACATGTGGGATCACTTGTACTAAAATGACATATCACATATCACCCACTTTTCACCATTTTGCATATGTTGTGGTTGGTGTTGAATATTGTAACTTCAAAGTATATTCTAAATGTATTTTAATGATGTAACCCATGGGAGATGTTATTATTCCTCTAATGGGGTGTTACTATTGTATTTGTTCATCAAAGAGTCATGATGTAAATCCACCATTATAATTTAGGGAAATAGCACCCTAATGAATATAATATAATATTGTATTGAGTCTTCCTAAGTGAATTCGACCTACTTAGGTAAGTGGGGCCGACTTGTCAGGTTAAATGTCAAGTGACGAAAATAGTATAAATAGAGGAGATGTGTTTCTCATTTGAACACACACTCACTTGTGCAAAGCGCACAGGAGAGAGAGTGAGCAATATATCTGCTGGAGGGAGGCACACCTATCTAGGGTCTTGTATTTTAGTTTTTATACATCTTATACAAAGGAATTTTTTCTAGATTTTCTTCCCCATGAGGGTTTCCTAGGATAAATCTTTGTGTTCTTTTGTGTGCCTGTGCTTGTCTATCTTTCAGTGATCTTTTGCTTATGGTTATACTGTTATGATGATAAATGTTATAAGATCTGATATAACCATTAAAAAACTAACATGGTATCAAATCCACCCTGAAAATTCTTTGTACAGTCGAAAAGTGCTACAACTACAGTTATTGAAGATTAGGGTTTCATGCTTGAAAACCCTAAAAGACTAAAAATAGTACTTTTGGTACATTCGCTATATCTAAATATTGGAGAAGTATAAGGAGCCGAAATGTTTACAGGATGAAAATAAATTCCTGGTGACCCCTTTGTAAATGTTTCATACTTCGATTCTCTATATTCTGGGAGATATGATTCCTCCAAGTCAGGGTTCCAGCCTCTCCCAGGATTCATCCTTAAACATGTGACCTAGGGAGAATTGCTATATCTCGGGATACAAAGGTAAAAATAAAATTTCTCAAGATGTTATAGATATGGAACACACATTAATTTCTGTGGTAAAAGTTTCAGACCATGAAGGTGAAACAGTGACACGTGGAAGTCTGTACACGTTTTCTATTCTAAACAGTCCTGAAATGAGTCATCTTGGGAAAATGCACATAAGTACCAATTGGTGAAACCAATTCTTCTATAACCTTTAGTTTTGGAAAGAAGCTAGAAAATTATACCTCAGTGAAAAATTTTAGACATAGAGGAGCAATAATTTCGGAGATACCGTAGAAACAATATCAGGAATTTCTGCAGAAGAAATTGAAGAAAACTAGGGCATCAGATATTTTGCAATTCTGATCACAGTTTTGGGGAAATGAGTATGCTGCTTAGATCTCCTTGAGGAGGTTCATATTTCTATCCAATTAGATCTGAAAGATACCTCCGTTGAAAAATTACAGTTTCTCTGTCAAACCCTAGGTCCACCAGAAGCATCATTTAAGAAAAGCTTTCAAGCAAGCATGAGATTGAAGCAATCTCATTGGTCAAAGAAGAAGCTGCAAATCCAGAAGGATATTAATACAAAGAAAACAAAGACAAGTATTTGAATTTTCTTTCCTGTATATGATGTGTATTATGCATGATAGAATGTTTTCATTAATTACAATATAGTACTAATATGCATGTGATGGGTAAGAAGCCCATGGTGCTATACAACTCTCCATTGCTACTTATCTAGAATGAAACCTATTTGTTGACATATTGGATTAGTGCACAATATCAATGATGTCATGGTAGAGATGGAAGGCATTTAGAAAGTTTCTAAGAGATATGGATGAATGTTGTATTGGCTAAAATAGTTGCATGATGCATAAGAATTTGTCCTTATGCATATGTCCTATGAAATGTTTCTAACCAAGCAATTAGTGCAGTTGACTTGTAGGAAAATTCATGTACAACCGCCTACAAGAAAATGAGGATGAGACTTGTTTCAAATAAAAAGTGATTAAAATTCAATATTCACTCCAATAAACATGAACCTGAAGCTCCTAGGGTCAAGGACACCGTGACGAAAGAAAGAGATTTAGAGAGCAGTAGATTCACCTCGAGAGATGAAGACCATATTGGGTATAAGAGATATTCCAGGATGAAGAAAAGTATGAAGGGACTTCCAAACCAAAGTAAGAGGCCTCATACACACTCTAGTTTTGTAACCAAGTTGGGTGAAATCATTTATACAAACCCTTCCAGCTATGGAACAATCCATGATCAAAGAGTAACAGTTGATCATGGGGAATGATGTCTAGAATATGATTTTGAGACCTAAAGGGAAGTCTGTACTGTCTTCCATATGGATCTACAATAACAAGTATACAAAGCAAGGTTAGTGGTTTGTGTCAGAACGAATAGACTATGGCATGACATACTCTATTGACCAGACACACTTCTCCAGTGAAGTAGAAGTATATATCAAGCAAAGAACCACCTGTACATAATAGGATTTGTACAAGATCATATATAAGCACATCCAGGAGCTTGAAATATCACCTAGAGTGATGAATATCTTAACCTTTGCTACAAGGTTGAATATATAAACCTATAGAAGATAACAAGCTCACAGATGGGTGCAAGGTGAACTTTTCGACAAAGTTCAAAATGAAGGGATATTGGTATCTAGTAAACTAAGATGGATACATAGAATATTAGTAGTAGACAATTCTACCTGTCAATCCAGTACAGAATGTGAAGGCAGGATGATTCTCCGCTTTAGGGCGAGTGGCTGCAGAAGATCTCTGAGTTCGACATGATACAACATGATGGACATCTCCCTGCTGGACTAAGAATTTAACAAGAGTAAAGTGGGTTCCAATCTTCAAGGTTGAACGTGGAAGACTGGGATATGTCGATGACCTGAAAAAATGAACTCATGGTAGAAGCAATGATGGAAGAATACTAGAATGATGTTTGGGATATAGTACCCAAAATAGAAAGCAAGAGTGTGGTATCTTCCAAGTGGATTTGTTGTTGATGGAATTCTTGAAAAATACAAGATTTTTGGCTAGAGGATTCTCTCAAGAGAGAGGGAATTGATTATGAATAGACATTTACTCCAAGAGAAAGGTACACTTCCATCAGAACTATCATGGCACTTGCTTCCATGATGGAGTGGTATCTACACCAGATGGATGTAAATACAACCTTCCTTAATTATATGATTGAGGAAGAGTTTTACATTGAACAACTACAAGGATTTGAAGTCGAAGATAGAGCTACTCATGTATACAAGTTGAAAAAGGCTTTGTATGGACTGAAGCAAGATAATAGAGCTTGGTATGGAAGAATAGATAGCTTCTTGGCAAGCATGGGATTTACAAAGAGTAAAGTTGATCCTAACCTTTACCTTAAGGTTATGAATGATGAACCTGTCTTACTATTGTTGTGTGAGGATGATATATTTTTGACGGGAAATGAAAAATAGATCACAGAAAGAAAGAAGATGCTAACTGAAGAATTCAAGATGAAAGATTTTGGATTGATGCATTATTTGCTCAGGGTGGAAGTGTGGAAGAGATCAGAAGGAATATTTCTGAACCAGGGAAAGTATGTTGTGGAAATATTAAAGAAGATTTGATATGTTGGATTGTAAAGCCATGGCCACACCCATGGATACCAACATGAAGTTGTTGTCTGACAAGACATCAAAGTTAGTGGATATGACTTAGTATAGACATATTATTGAGTCGTTGATGTATCCGATGAACACAAGGTCAGATATATGCTTTGTTGTGAACACCTTGAGTCATTATGTAGTTAACCCTATATGTGTTCACTTGATAGCTACAAAGCATGATGAGGTACCTTAAAGGTATGGAAAACTTGGGACTTTACTATGGTAGAGATCATGACTATAGATTATATGGATATATAGATTCATATTGGGAAAGAAGTGCCGCAGACAGAAAGAGCACCTCATGTGGATGTTATTGTCTCGGATTTGTCATGATCTCATGGTTTAGTCCAGTTTTTCTCTCAGTACAGCTAAAGCATAGTACAACTTGCTCAGCTACTTGGGAATCCATATGGCTTCAAAAAATTGATGTTAGAACTATTTGACATGGAGTTGGATACCACAGTTATTCTTTATGACAACCAAAGTTGCATAAAGATGGAAAAGAATCCTGTGGGATATGATACTGAAGGGAGATATAAAAGTCCAGAATGTGAGTACCGATGAGCAATTTGTTGATGTGGTGACCAATATTCCGTGACAAGCTTGGTGTAGTTTGAAAAGACTTTCCACACAAGGATGAACAATGATGTTGATTCTGAAGACTTTCCTTGCAAGGAGGAACAGTGATGTTGATACTGAATAATTTCCTCACAAGGAATGATGAAAATATGGACCCTTCTCGGAAAGGAGAAATAGTTTGAAGATATTGACTCTCTTTGAAAAAGGAAGAATAAGTCAAAGATATTGACTCTCTTCGAGAAATGAAGAACACATTGAAGATATGGACTTTCTTCAGAAAGGAAGAACAAGTCAAAGATATGGAATTTCTTCAGAAAGGAAGAACAAGTCGAAGATATGGACTTTCTTCAAAAAGGAAGAACAAGTCGAAGATATGGACTTTCTTTAGAAAGGAATAACAAGTCGAAGATGTGGACCTTCTTCAGAAAGGATGAACAATTCAAAGATATGGAATATCCTTGAAAAGGAAGAACAGGTCGATACTATGAACCCTCCTCAGATAAAGGGGGAGCAGGCTGATATTATGGATCCTCCCAAAAAATGGGGAGAGATGATGAGACTCGCATAGATGATGGGATGATAGTGATGCTCCAGCATGAAAGATGCAAATTATGCCTGAAGATGTTGACAAGGTCTGGAATTTATTTGTGGACGATAGTATCGTCTCTCGAGGATGGTAGGTATCACGCTTTGTTCATGAGAGTGGTCCTTACTAGCTAAGGATGGCCCTGCAGATGTTACTCTCATATGGAGAGTACCCACGTTCAGTTGTGGATACCGTTGAATAAAATCGCTCGGGAGTGGTAAAAACCTTTGTGGTATGGATTCTCTATGATGAATCCTCACAGACGAAAGGACTGACATTTTGTATGCAGTCAAGATTTGCTCTGCAGACAATACTCTTGTATGGAGAGTATGCCTACATTCATATGTAGATACCTTATAATAACACTCACTTGGGAGTGATCCTAACCTGTGTGGTATGTATGCTCTATGACAACTCCTCACAGACTCTATAGTATAACATTCACTTGGGAGTGGTCCTGACTTGTGTGGTATGGATGTTCTACGCTGGGCCGACATTTTGAATGCGGTTGAGACCTTCTCTGCAAAAAATAATATTACATGGTAGAGTATACCTACATGTGACTGTAGATACCGTAGTATAACACTCACTTGTGAGTGGTCCTAACCTATGTGGTATGGATGGTCTACTATGAGTCCTCATGAACAATAGGGCTGGCAATGGGTGCGGTTGAGATCTACATTTAGTTGTATACAATTCAACTGATCAATTTCATTGATCATGATGATGGAGGATTGCATCGTCCTTGGACTTATCTCCTAAAGTGATCAAGATTGATCATCCTATAAATAGCTCATGTGTACTGCAGGTAGTGTGGCAGCGAAGGATCAAGTAGATCGAAGTACAACAACGAAGGGTCGAGTAGATTGAAGTGCAGCTGCAAAGGATTAAGAAGGATCGAAGTGATGCAGCAAAGGATCAAAAGGGGGAAAATCCACCTAAAGCGTCAGAATCCTAGGGACCTACAACACTATGGTCAATAGAAGAAGTAACAAAATCATAGGTATATATTAGCACTAGCAGCGGGAAATACAGTAGTAGATAAATTAGCAGGATTAGTGACATCTTTACCAATATCCCTAACAGTTGATTTTCCATACCACCAATATAGTATCCATGCCCATCTATGCCCTTCCTTTTATAGCTTCCCATCGAACGTTTACAGATACAAATCCAAAAGCAAAGGTAGTAGTCATGTATTTGCCAAGAACGGGGAGGGGATATTTGATAAACCAATCAAAAAGGTATTCAGGTTGTATTTTTACTTTGCACAAGATACACCTATGACGCCATTCGTGAATATGATCTGCGATATGGGTGGATGTGGTTTGTCAAAAATTGGTAAAATTTTCAATCCAAGATCATGACGTATGGGAAACTAAAAGAATGTGAGGAATGGAGTGGCAATGGATGTACACGAAGTGCTGCTGTAAAAGGATCGAAATAATTTTGAAGTTCTGCTGCAAACGATTGAGAATATCAAAGTGCTCCTGCAAAGGATTGAAAGATCGAAGTGCTACTGCAAAGGATCAGAAGATCGAAGTACTACTGCAAAGGATCAGAAGATCGAAGTGTTGCTATGAAGGATCGAAAGATCAAAGTGTTGCTGCAAAAGTATCAAGTGATCATGCGATGCAGAAGATTAAGATTAATTGTTCCAGTTGTTGATTGTGAAAACTTCCTGTGACATATAGATGTATAGCCTCAATGATGTTTCATATATTATCTCTCTGGTATCCTATATTCTATGATGATGTTGTTAGTAGAATAACCTTCTTGTTAAGGGGGATTGTTGAATACTGTAACTTCAAAGGATATTCTAAATGTATTTTACTAATGTAACCCAACGGATATGTTATTATTCCTCCAGCGGGGTGTTACTATTGTATTTGGTCATCATAGAGTCATGAAGTAAATCCTCCATTATAAGTCAGGGAAATAGTACACTAATGAATATAATATAATATTGTATTGACTCTTCCTAAGTGAAGTCGTCCTACTTAGTTAAGTGGGGCCGACTTGTCAGGTTAAATGTCAAGTGACGAAAAGAGTATAAATAGAGGAGATGTGTTCCTCATTTGAACACACACTCACTTGTGCAAAGCGCGCAGGAGATATATATATATATATATTTTGGAGGGAGGCACACCTATCTGGGGTCTTGTATTTTATTTTTTATTCATCTTATACAGAGGAATTTTTGTTGGGTTTTCTTCCCCATGAGGGTTTCCTGGGATAAATATTTATGTTCTTTTGTTGGTTGTGCTTGTCTATATTTCAGTGATCTTTTTCTTGTGGTTATATTGTTATGATGCTAAATGTTATAAGATATGATATAACCATTAAAAACTTAACAGTTGGCATATTTTTTCATTTGCTCAATTGTTTCTATTCTTAACATCACTCTCATTTTTCACACAAAAATTATAGCATTGAGGAACAAAAAAACCTAAGGTAGTCCCATATAATACAATGCCTTTCTCATCTCTCAAGGGATGTTTTCCCACTCTCTCCTCGTGGTTCATGAGGGATATACTCTAGCCGAGGCCACTCCCATGCAAAATTGATAGGATCTTGATCCAAACAACAGTTGCATGTTGTCAAACATCAAAAAAGTCTAGCACTTCTACTACTTCAACCACTCTGACTGCTTTGATAGGTTTAGCATCGGCTTCGACAAGTCTGAAACTTGACAAAACTAACCTTGACAACCTTGACAGGTTTTGCACTCAACATACAACATCTTGACATGCCTTGTCGGCGCCGATGAATGTCGAACATCAACATAATGTAACTGTATTCTAGTCGTCTATGATAGTTGAACCTCCGAACCATTATAACTTCTTTTGTAACTGAACATAACGGGCAGTCACCCAAGTGTCTCAACATTATATATAAACATGTACATTATTGTAACAATCAACCAACCTTCATAGAGAGAAGTAATATATAAATTGGTTTGAATTCTTGCATTTGGTATGTCGCATACTTTATGTCGATATAGTGTATTTCCTACTTTACTTGTTCTTTTTTTATGCTTCCTCCATAACAGTGCTTGACTCATCTAGTTTACTTTTTTCCCCAATGTGCACTTGGGCACGACTTGGATAATTGGTATCAGAGCTTGATCTTGTTCAGAGCTTAAGTTACATCATCACTTTCATCAAAGTTATTTAAATTATTCCAATTGAAACACACTCGCAAACTCAACAACACAAGACAACACTTCCTTCGACTTTAGAAAAGATGGTCGAAGAAGCAGACAATAGACGTGCAACTGACGAGACATAGAAACTCATATAAAAATCACTGGATCACCAGCGGACAAAAATGTTCTCCTAGTTCAGCAAGATTCTCATGCGATTTGATTTGACATTTGAATAATACTAGACATGACCTCACTCCAATAAAATCATCCCCTTCAAAGTGCAAATGAATATGGACATATTGAATATTGAAGGAAATATTGACATGGAATCTGTCGATAATTGGGTTCAACAACTAGAATCATACTATTCCATGAATCAACTCTCAAAAGTGGAAAATACCATCATTGCATCCTTGAATATGTCAACCTCCGTACACTATTGGTGGGAAAATTTATCAATAAAGATGGAAAAAGAAGGCAACCCCATAGACACATGGGTAAAATTTGTTGAATACGTCCAAAAGGAGTTCTACCCTCCCAAATATCTTGAACAATAGTATAAGAAGTGGTAGCAACTAAGGCAATGGAAAGACCAGTCTGTGCAGAGTTACACTTACGAGTTCTATCTACTCATGGATAGACTTGGTGTCCAAGAAGAAGAGAAATTGCTTGTCTTGAAGTACACCAATGGATTATCCCTGTACATTCATCAAGATATGGATTTTTTTATTTTCAGTATGCTTACATATGTATTTCATTACTCTATCAAGCTTGAAGCTAAAAAAAAAGGAAAAGAATGTTTCACAAACAAGCCAACAAGTCAAACATCCAACAAGAAGTCACCAGTAGACTCTGAAAAGTTTAAGAACCCTTCTCAGTCGACTCTACCAAAACCCGAT
This sequence comes from Pseudotsuga menziesii, assembly GCA_001517045.1. Classification (NCBI taxonomy): domain Eukaryota; kingdom Viridiplantae; phylum Streptophyta; class Pinopsida; order Pinales; family Pinaceae; genus Pseudotsuga; species Pseudotsuga menziesii. The sequence continues at coordinate 876,425 of LPNX010234508.1, read as the reverse complement.
CATCACAAGAATAAATTTTAGAAAGAAAAGAAGGTTCACAGCAAACAAGATCCTATCAGGAAATGGTGTGATTATCACAATTCAACATGGCATGATATGTCAGAATGCAAAGCTCATAAGAAATTTTTGGCAAAAATGTTGACATCTGGCTTGTTCGACAAAACCTTGGTAGAATTTGATCTAGATGCATCAACCCTCTTGGCTTCGAATTCAACAAATATGACAACATTGATTATCATCGATGAGGAGGAACGAGAGCGTCTATTCCATACATAGATATGGATTTGAAAAAATCCATTGCATCTGATTGTGGATAATGGTATCCATAAGAACTTCATTTCTGAAGATCTTGTGAAGAAACTTGGTCTTGTCACTACTCCACATCCTCAACCTTACAATATCAGTTGGTTGAAGGATGGACAGGAACTAAGAATCACACGCCAATGCAAACTCACCTATTTCATTAAGCATTTTGAAGATGAAGTACTTTTTGATGTGGAACCGCTTTCTATAGCCGACGCCTTGTTCGGAAAACCTTACCTATGGGATCGACATCGTACATATCAATCATGGCCTCAGGAAGTGATCGTCAAAATTTGGAATCAATGGTACACCATACCACAGTTACAACCCACATCAACGGTTTCTATGATAAATGCCAAACAAACAAAGAATATTATCAATCATGCTTAGAGGTTTGCATTAATTATGATAAAGCCTCAACATTCTAGGAATATTGAAACAACAATTCACCTCACCGACCAACTCAAATCCTGAAAACAACAACAGATCGACCACATTCTTGAGGAATACCAGAATGCATTTCAATATCCAAATGAGGTACCTATGCATTGTCAGGTAAAAAAGTCCATTGAACTTGTTCCTGGTTCTTCATTACCTAACACATCTGTTTACAAAAGATCCGTTCTTGAGAACGAAGAGATTCACATGAAAATCAAGGATTTGATTAGAAGTCCAGTCATCCTGGTTCCACATAAAGATGGGACTTGGTGCATGTGCATTGACTATTGGGCTCTCAACAAAATTTTAGTAAAGAATAGATACCCTCTTCCAAGGATAGATGAAATCATTGACTTTCTGAAAGGTTCTAAGTTATTTGCAAAGCTCGACCTTAAGTCGATATACAATCAAATTCTGATCGAGTCCACTAATGTATGGAAAACGACTTTCAATACCAAGGAAGGATTGTTTGAGTGGTTATTCATTCCTATCTGATTAACCAATGCACTTGCAACCTTCATGACCTATATGGATGACCTTCTATGACCTTTCATCGGCAAGTGTGTCATTGTCTATCTCTACAATATCCTGATTTTCAGTTGATCATGGGAAGAACCTATCAAACACCTTCTATAAGTGTTCGACGCTCTCCAACAACATCGAATATATATGAACATGGAAAAATGCTCATTTACGATGACCAGCATCAAATATTTGGGGTATCTAATTGACTCTGTAGGAATTCATGTCGACCTAGAAAAAGTAAATATTGTCAAGGATTGGCCCATTCCTCAAAATATTCATGAAATAAGAAGTTTTCTTGGTTTGGATAATTTCTATAGATGATCCATACTTGGCTTTAGCCACATCACATGGCCTTTGAATCAGTTGACTAAACGAAATGGGAAAAACATATTCAAATGGACACCGACACATCATAAGTCTTTTAAACAACTCAAAAACAAGCTTTGTACTGCACCATTACTTATGTTACTTGATTTTCATCAGCCCTTTGATATTGAGACGGACACATCAGGCTATTATCTCGGTGCAATGATCACTTAGTCAGGTCAACCAGTCGCATTTCATTTCAAAATTTTCAACGACACTATTAGAAGGTATTCAACTTATGAAAAAGAACTATAAACCATTGTGCAAGATATTAAATAATGGAGACACTACATTCTTTTCAAGGAAATGATCATCCTCACTAACCATAAGGATCTACATTTCACTCTGTCCCAGTCAAAACTACATACAAGTCACCAACTCAAATGGATTAATTACCTGCAACAATTTTAGTTGGTAATTAAGTATCGGAAAGGAAAAGTCAATGCCACAACCGATTGTCTCAGCCGACCACCCATTACTCTACTATCTACAGTGATGATTATGAATGGTTATGACACCACTACTTGGCCACAATTGTATTTGGTATACTGTAACTTCTCTACAATTTATCGATAGCTTCAGACCGACATGCTATATACTACTAACTACTTCCTAAAGGACACCTTGCTATAAAATATTGGAAAACTTTGTGTACCAACCGGTGAGCACCAACAGAAGCTCATATAGGACGTGCACTACACCAAAACTGCAGGACATTTTGAAGTCACAAAAATTCTTGTTATCCTCCAAAAGTATTTTTACTGGCCTTCACTTAAATCTAACGTCAACAAGTACATTCGATCATGCTTAGTTTGTGCCATTGCTAAACCGCTGAATTGACGATAAGGACTGCACATACCCTTACCAATTCCTAGTCGACCATGGGAATCTATTTCTATGTACTACTTGATGGGATATCCTACTACCAAACATCAGCATGACACGATCTTAGTAGTAGTCGACAGATTTTCCAAGATGATTATACTTATACCACACAAGAAGACCACGACAACACAATAGACTGCTCATCTCTTCTTTGAATATGTTTGGAAGTATTATGGCCTCCCAATGACTATTATTTATGGAATAGATGCTATATTTGTCAGAAATTTTTGGAAAACTCTCTAGAGACAGCTCGACATAAGACTTTCTTTGTCGACAGCCTTCCATCAATAGACATATGAACAGACAAAAGTTGTCAATCACTTGGTAGCACACCTTCTTCGCATGTACAACCACAAGAATTGTCGAACATGGGATGGCAACCTTCCATACATAAAACACATCTACCATCATGCTCAACACATTTCTATAGGAAAGATTCCATTTGATATCTGTTATGGATTTCAACCCTCAGCGCCTATTGACTTGATCAGTTCCTCAACACAGTCAAATGACATCGAATTCAAAGGATGAGAAGTTAAGAAAGCATTAAAGTTCATAGATAAAATCTACAACATCCAAAAGAAATCACAAGAAATGTTGCAATGAGCTAATGCAAAAGCTAAGGCCTGACACGACAAGCATCATATTCCTCATTCATTCCAAATTGGGGATGAGTTCTGGTTACATATAAAGAAGGAGCGCTTCACTAGTCCATATAGAAAGTTGAAACCTTTGTGATATGGTCCATACAGTATCCTTAAACAGATTGGATAAAACACTTTTCAGCTTGACATTCCTACATGCTTTAGGCTACATCCAGTATTCAATGTAGATCTACTTCAACCATACCATGCACCATTGTTGGAACATAATGACTTGTACACTGAAGAACCTGAAGACAACCATCCATATGTTCAGGAACCTCTTCTTTGTGACACCATTGTGGAATGACAAATACGCCATACAAGGATGAATTCCATTCCCTTGTTTCAGTGGCTAAATCTGGACAACTCGTCGTGCAAGGAAAATGGTACTCTGCTACCAAAGTAGCCAACAATTTTCCTCACCTAAATGAATACATAATGGAGACCATTGTTTCTTAAGGAAGGAGTATTGATCCAACCAGCAGTTGGCATGTTTCCAAGCTTCGACAAAGTCTATCACTTTGACTACTTTGACCACTCCGCCTACTTCGACGGGTTCAACATTAGCTTTGACAAGTCCGAACCTTGACACAACCGACCTTGACAACCTCGACAGGTTTCGTGCTCGACATACATTATCTTTACATGCCTTGTCGACACTGACAACTGTCGAACATTGACATAATGTATCTATCTTTCAGTCATCTGCAATGGTTGAACTTCCTAACCGTTATAAATTCTTTTGTAACTGAACGTAATAGGTAGTCACCCAAGCATCTCAACATTCTATATAAACATGTACATTATTGTAAAATTCAACCAATCTTCATAGAAAGAAGTGATATATAAATTTGTTTGAATTATTGCATTTGTTCTATGCACATACTTTCTGTTGATATAGTGTATTTCCTGGTTTAATTGTTCTTTTTCTATGCTTTTGTCATAACAATGCTCAACTCATCTAGTTGGATGTTGTCCCCAACATGCACTTGGGCACGACCTGGATCATATATTCCAGGAAAGGATTCTCCTTGCTTGATTCATTTTATCCTTGCGGAGATAATATTGATCATTTTGCTTCATCCTCCCATGGAAGAGGTCACCCTTTATTTCCACCCATTCGAGGAAATCCAACCTCTTCTTCTCTCTTTTCAACAGAAAGATGCAAATCATCATCTTCCTCACATCAAAGATAGATATATCCACCACACATTCCTCATTCTCCCCCTCAAGGAAAAAATACACAATGTACGATGGCCACACCTAATACAAACCTACCTTTTATGGCTAGCTTGAATCTCCCTGATCTAGCCAAATTGATTAATGAACCCTTATCACATGACCTAACTTGAGCATATATGCATGATAAGCTCCTCTTAGATATCCCTAAATATTAAGGGTAACAATGATATGATTGAGTGAACTACATCATGTCTTTCCACTTATGGTGTTCCTCCAATAGCATAGTTGACAACTTAATGAGGCTTTGCCTCTTCCAACGAGCCCTTATAGGAAAAACTACAAAATGGTATGTAAATTTACCAAGGGAAACCCATGCCACCTTCTTGATGATAGACATTGTGTTTCTCACTTAGTTTTAGCTTTCATATGCCATGATATTAGCCTCAAGGTTCTCATGGAATTTTAGCAGAATATCTCTACCCACATAGTGAACCACATCCATGGGTGGCATAGACGAAACACATTGTGTGATGATTGAGGTAGAAGGTAATTTTGATAATGTACCTATATCTATTATGATTTATTTTAGAGCTATCCATAGTTACATTGCACCTAACATAGTTGAGAGATGCATTTGGAGAAAAGCAATCTTGCGACAATAGGTTTAGTGTAGTTGGCTACATGTACCAAGATGAAGGTCACATAAGTAGTAAGAAAGTGTCCTTTAGAAATGAATGGTATGAAGACCCTTTCAAACTTGCACATAATAACTTTAGGCTCATATGATGTGTATATTGGCATGCATTGGTTGGATGTGCATCATGCCATCCTTGATTGTCACAATATACTTGTCTAGATGAAGAAGTAAATCAAGTGAGAGTGAGAGGTATACCTAGACCATATCTCTAAGATAGATCACAAACTCTATAGTTGAAAAAGTGTTTTAGGAAAAGTTGTTAGTTTTATGTACCTCACGTGGAAGAAACAAGAAAAGGAAAATAACCAGAAATACAAGACTAACTAGTGTTACAAGAATTTACAGATGTATTTCAAGAATTGCTAGGAATGCCACCTTAGAGAGAGATCAATTTCACTATTGATTTGGTCCCAGGTGAATTTCCTTCATCTAAAGCACCTTACATAATGCATACTCCAAAATTGAAAGAGTTACAGATGCAATTAGAAGAGATTTTGAAGAAAGGTTACATAAGACCCAGTGTGTCACCTTCAGTATCTCTTGTGTTGTTTGTAAACAATAAAGATGGAGCTTTAATACTCTATATAGATTACATACAACTGAAAGAAAGAAAAATAGAAACAAGTTTCCCTTGCCAACAATTGATGTCTTGCTTAATCTATTGAGAGGAGCCAAAGTATTCTCAAAGATAGATATGAGATATGTATATCTTCAAGTCAGAATCAAGAATGAAGACTTTAGTAAGACATCGTTCAGGACAAGGTACGATCATTATGAGCTTACAGTTGTACCTTTTGAATTGACAAATGCACCTGCAACATCCATGTGTCTTATGAATGGATTTCTTAGAAAGTATTTGGATAATTTTTTAATTGTGTTCTTAGATTAAATACTCATCTATTTCAAGTTAGAAGAAGTGCATGAAGAACATCTAAGATTAGTGATGCAAGTACTTAGAGAGAATCAGTTGTACGTAAAGCTCAATAAGTGTTCATTCTATCATAGTAGAATTAAGCACTTGGGAGACATTGTATAACAAGAATAAATATCAGTGGATCCTGAAAAGACAAGATCTATTATGGAATGGTTGAAACCAAGGAATGTATCATAAGTGAGATATTTTGTGGCATTAACAGGATAATAACAAATATTAATTTAATGCTTCTCAAATTTAGGTCATGCTATTACATCCTTGCAGAGGAAGGGTGTGAATTTCAAATGGAATTATAACTATGAAGATAGTTATCAAATACTCAAGGAAATGTTGACCAATGCACCAGTTCTAAAGATTGCAAATCCTATTGAAAAATTTGTAGTATGCACTGATGCATGCATGCAAGTAATTGGTGGAGTGTTGACTCAGAATGTCCATGCCATCAATTATGAATCTAGAAAGTTGAAAGAACACGAACAAATCTATGCGAATCATTATTTGGATCTTGCAGCTATCGTTCATGCCTTGAATATATGGAAGAACTAATGGATGGGTAAGAAGTTTGAATTAAGGACTGATCATGATGGTTTAAAGTATTTTCTTGATCAACCTACTTTTAATGCAATACAGACAAGGTGGATGGAATTTCTATGTGAATATGACTTTGATATCAAGCACATCAAAGTAAAGGAGAATAACATAGTTGATCCACTCGGTAGGAAGATACATGTGATGCATGTAGTAGATATAAGTATTGATACATAATTTTTGAAAGATAATATCATTGAAGCCATTTTTACAGATGAGCATTACCAACAGGTAAGAGATGGAATGCGGCAGCATAAATTACCATAGAAGTTTGATAAGTATAGGTTGGAAGAGAATGAAATCCTCATGCATAAGGATAGATTTTATGTGCCAAATTCTGGGGATATAAGGAATATGGTTATGAAGGAGATGCATAATGCACCTTATATTGGACATTTAGGTTATTAAAATATAGTATAATCTGTGAGGAAGTAGGACTATTGGAAAGGAATGAAGAATGATGTTTAAGAATACATAGCTAGATGTATTAAATGTTAGAAGGTTAAAGTGGAGCATTGACATCCAGCTGGTTTGTTGCAACCATTACCAATACCTGAATGGAAGTGGGATGTAGTAACGATAGAATTCATCACAAATTTTCCTAAGACAAGACTACAGAATGATGCAATCTTGGTGGTGGTGTATAAGTTGACTAAATATACACACTTTATTCCAATAAATAAAACTCATACGATAACTAACATTGTAGACATCTATATGAAAGATGTAGCTGCAATATTGGACAATATTGAGAGGGGGGGTGAATCTGTATTGAAAAATTTTAACAATCAAAATAAATTTTTAATTTATTTATTAACACACATGATCAACAAAAAACACATAATACAAATTTATCGTCGAATCCCAATTGGGTAAACCACCAATACTTCCTATTACTACAAAATTATATTTACAAATAGTTTTTGCATGCTACTATTGTAATACCTCGGTTTTAATCCCCGCTTGCATTAAAATAAATAGGATACATATGTTGTAAATAATCTTGGTGTGGAGCTCAAGGCCAAGGCCCCAACATGGATTTGGTCATGTTGTGTTTTTTATTAGGAATGGTCACCGATGGTATATCGGGACATGCGACATATATTTAATTATGGCATCATGTAAACACACTTTTTAATTAAGCAACTCAACCAGCGATGTTCGCAGCAACTAAATTGAGAAAGGGAATGATTCCAAAGGATAAGGAAAAAGGGGGGGGATGTGGAACTTTGAGTCACGAGGAAAAAAAAAGTCTATGTGTCGCCACCTCCCTTGGTTAATTTTCCATTTGTTTGCTGAGGCAGCGATTGGCTGGCAAGCAGACCACTACCACGCCACACTTGCTCTCCTCTCCACGACGTGGGAACCGTTTCTTCCCCACTCCCTTGGATCTTGGTCGTTCGTCTTCCTCATGCAGGACGGGGGAATAAAATGTATTACCAACCAGTGTGTGGGGGTTTTTTTTGCCCTCTCTCTCTCGTGCTGATTGCTGGTCTGTAATTCATTTTCCTCCATCACAAAGAGAACTGACGTTTGCCTCCATGCATTAGACTGTGTACAGTTTTCGTTCACCATTCAGATCGTAGTGGAAATTATTGGGATTGCTTTTCCATGAATTGATGGGATCGGGGGTGATTCTTCCTATGAATCCGCGTTAAACTATGTATGTTGTCCGTGACTTTGATCATTTTTTGATCTGTGTAAGCTTCCCAGCGAAAGTATTGAAGGTTGGATCGCTGTGGGTTCATCGAATTGGTCCCTGGACTATGTTTGGGTTGGTGAATGATGGCTTGAGATGCTTGAAAAACCTGGTGGAATGAGACCCGTACGGACAGAGTTATTGAGCTGGATTTCTTCTCCACAGTCCCTGAAGAGCACTGGAGGGAAGATCAGGGTCTGAGGGACTGCGTCACAGAGAAGGGGCTGACTTCCTTATGTTGGGTGTGTGTGGGTGTTCTAGAATCTAGGCTGGCTCTGGTGTTGGTGTCTGCAGCTCTTCAGTGGGCTCACCAGCTTAGCATTAGCTTTTCCCCAGCTCTTGTTCGCCTGATAAACCCAATTGTGTTGGATTGGCTAAACTGTGTTCCCTTGTTTTGTTGTTATTCCTTGCTATGTGTAAGCCTGTTAGTTCCTTATTCCTTGAGAATTCATGTCCGGATCGGGGGTGGCGACATTGCTGAAAGATCTAGGAGCGTGCTAGCCTATGGTTGGGTGGAACGTTGCAGTGACATAGCTGGTTGCGGAACGATTTCTTTATAAAGATAAGTAATCTTCTCTATTTTACTTCTACAATCCTATTTACTGTTAATGATCATGATGAACATGTTGAATGCTTGTATGAATGTATGTTACTTCTGTTGTGTATGATAAATAATCCTGTATGCATGTTTTAGTTCAAGGATTTTATTTGCAGCATTTCAACAGACTTTATGGATGCACATGTTCATGGGGTTAGATGCCCAAATTTTTTGGTGTGTAGTAGCATCCTCTTCCTCGATCGGAGGGTCGGGGACGTTACAACTATAGGCAAGGATGCTACTTACACCCTATTTACCAACAAATACTGGAAGGAGGGTACAAACCCTTATTTTATTATCTGTCGCATAAAGGATGTTACAATACCCTGTTTCATTAGTTGCTACTGAAAGGATGCTATGACACCCTATTTTATCAGTTGTTGTTGAAAGGATGCTATGAAACCCTGTTTCCTAGCACCTCCCAACCTCACTTATATGATATTTTGATCTCTAACTGGTCTACATTAATCAATCTTCCAATTGAATGTACATAGACCCTCATTTGAAGGTTTAAATCATTTTTTTATATACCCTCAAACATATCTCTTCATCCAACAATCACATATATTGATTGTGACTCTTCATAAAAAAAAAACTAATTCGAAATCACTTCTCTCTTTGCCATTTTTAACTCTGTATAAATTATCAGTCATGACCTTCCACAGTTGCTTTTCTATAGCATCCTTTCCACAACAAACTCTCTGCAATAGACCCTTTTGCTTTCAGATTTTTTACTTGATCCCCTCACTGGATCCTCTCATGTGTCTTTCCATCCTCATCACATATACCATCGCTTTCCCTGTCATCATGTCGTCACTTATTCATTTGTCATTACTGAACTCCTTTTGACATCAATGCCAACTTCATTCAACATTCTCCCCATTTAACATTTATGGGAGCATTAAATCATTATCCCCCTTTGACAACAATGACAAAGGTTTCCTTCTGACAGCTCCCCCTGAAATTCTACTTTTTCTTCCTCTTCCCCTTTTTTATTGTAAGGAGATTACTCCCAACTTATGCCTAAGATGCACAAATGCTTCTTTGGGCAGTGGCTTAGTGAATATATCAGAAATCTATTCTTTAGTATTAATATATTCCAATATTACAACTTTTTGAGACACTCAATCTCTTAGAAAGTGATATTTTATCGGTATGTGCTTTGTTTTGGAGTGCATGACAAGATTTTTCAATATGCTTATGGCACTTGTACTACCACAATTTATTACTATTGGATGCTCATACTTCACAAGTAAGTCTTCTAATGTCTACTTCATCCAAATGACTTGACTACAACATGATGCAGCAACAATACATTCATCCCCTATTGTAGATAGTGCTATGGAATTTTGTTTCTTGCTTAACCATGATACCAAACAATTTCCCAAAAGGAATGTTGCTACACTGGTACTCTTTCAGTCATCAACACTTTCTTCCCAATCTGCATCAGTTAATTCTTTTAAAGTGAAGTTTTGACATATTGGGTACCATAAACCATAATGCATAGTTCCTTTTAGATATCTAAATATTATTTTTACTGTGTCCATATGTGTTTATCTGGGAGCTGATTGAAATCTAGCAAACAATCCTACAACTTGCAATGCATCTTGTCTTCTAGCTGCTACATATAGCAGACTTCCTATCATATATCTATAAATGGTATGATCCACTTCTAAGGACTCATGATTTTCGGTTAGTTTACAACTAGTGATCATAGGAGTATTCACAGGCTTGGAGACTTCCATCTTAAACTTATTAAGCATATCTTTGATGTACTTGGTTTGAGAAAAAAAGATTCCTTTGTCATACTTATAGACTTGTAATCCAAAGAAGAATTTTAATTCACCCAACATTGACATTTCAAATTCCTTCTTTATTTTAAAAGCAAAGTTTACACTTAGTATTTGCAGTTTGCTTCCAAATATGATAGCATCCACATAAACAATAACAATGATCATATTCTTATATTCAATATTTATGTAGAGATTACTATCAGTGGCTCCTCTTTTATATCCTTGTTGCTTCAAGTAGTTATCTAGCCTTGAAAACCATGCTCTTGGGGCTTGCTTGAGACTATAGCATGCATTTTTTAGTTTGCAAACATAGTCTCTATTCTTTGTTAAGAGAAAACATTCAGGTTGTTTGATATAGACTTCCTCTTCTAGTTTCCCATTTAGAAATGAATACTTGACATCCATTTGATATACTTTGAATTTTTTATAATATGAAAATGCCAAAAACATTCTAATTGCTTCAAGTCATGCTACAGGTGCAAAGGTTTCTTCAAAATCAGTAAATTCCACTTGAGTATATCCTTTACATACTAACCTTGCTTTGTTTCTTATCATTTTTCCATTTCCATTTAACTTGTTTTTGAAGACCCACTTGGTTCCTATAATATTCTTGTTTGCAAGTCTTGGAACTAGTTCCCAAGGTTGGTTCTTCTCAATTTGATCCAACTCTTCATTCATGGTTTTGATCCAATCATCATTTTTTATAGATTCTGCAAAGTTCTTAGGTTCCACCACTGATAGTAAGGCTTGTTCATTAAATAGTAGTTTCCTTCTTGTCCTGAATCCAACATCCTTATCACTTATTATTTGTGCCTCACGATGATTCTTTTGTATTCTCCTAGATGTAGCTTTTGTATAAGATCTTGGAGAGTCTTCACCTCCAATTTCATGTGAGTCTTCTTTTTATACTCTTTCTTCTTCTTTTTCAATAGAATCCTCCTCTTGTGAACTTTATTCTTTTTGTTTATAATCTATTTCTTCATCATCAATTACTTCAACATCCTCACTCTCTTGGATTTGTATTCTTCTTTACTTAGTATCATCAACTGTTACATTTTCACTTTCTATAATCTTGTGCGACTTTAGATTATAACATATGTATTCCCTTTTTGTGAAAGAATATCCAAGAAATATTCCTTCATCTGTTTTAGAGTCAAACTTTCCTAGATTATAATATTCTCTCTTTATGTAGCATTTACTTCCAAAAACTCTAAAATATTTAACTGAAGTTGTTCTTTCGAACCATAGATCATAAGGAGTCTAGTCAATGTTCACTCTCATATGCCCTCTATTTTGTATATAGAGAGGTGTATATACTTCTTCTCTCAATAGCCATTAGGAATTTTTGCTTCATTAAGCATAGTTCTAGCTACTTCCTAGATTGTCCTATTTTTTCTCTCAACTACTCCATTTTTCTGAGGAGTTTTTGTTGTTGAAAACTGCCTCTTTATTCCATGAATTTCACAAAACTCATTGAATTCATTTGAGGTGAAATCTCCACCATTATCTGATCTTAGACATTTAATATTGCAATTTGCTTGATTCTCAACAAGTGCTTTGAAGGATTTGAATTTCATAAAGGCTTCTTATTTTTCTTTAAATGTTACCCAAGTCATTCTTGTATAATCATCGATTAATAACATAAAGTAATATTCACCTTGAAAGTTTTTAGTCCTTATTGTTCCACAAAGACCAGTATGAATTATTTCTAATGGTTGGGAGGTGTATTGCTCTTTGACCTTGAAGCTTGTTCTCGTTTGTTTCCCATGAAGACAGTGCCTACAAACATGATTTAGTTGTTTTACGATATTTGGCATACATTAGTGGAAATTTCAATTCAAAATGGGCCTTTTAACCATAATTCAAATTCCATGTCATCGTGTGTTAGCCAATGAAATTGATTTAAATTTGAAATACCGTATAGGTCTTAAACAATTTTTGAATATAAATTTGGGGATAGGTATCATAAAAAAACTACTTTTTTTGTTCGTATTTTCAACATATCTCCCTGTGTGTTTACTCAAATTTCGATCGGGAGAGCTCCCTGGATGCGAAATTAAATTCCACATCCAACGCGTACCTACTCGGCATACTTTTGATGGACCCCGCTGCCCCAAAAACAAGAAATACCTGAAAAAATGTGATGCA